>BGPR01000440.1:89029-104333 GCA_013235015.1 Araneus ventricosus | reverse complement strand
AAAAAAAAAAAAAAAAAAAATCGCGTAACGTGGGGTTGTTGCCATATTAGAAAATCAGACTCATTATTAATTTCCAATAGAAAAATATTAAAATAATGACGAATTCACAAAGAGTATTGTGAAGTTAAGCTACTAATAATCTTTGCACACAGTCGATAAAGGATTTGGCGTGAAGCGGTGTCATATGAAAAATATCTGATCTATGTAATGCTCTAAAGTGCAATTTTAGAATTTTAAAATGTTACTTACCCGTCATAATGCTTCTATCCACCTTCCGGATCGATGTTGTTAATTAAAAAGATTTAATAATTTTCTTTGGCCAAAATGCTTCTTCTGTTATGGTGTACGAAGTACGCGAGCTAAAATAAAATAAAATGTCGGCTGATCTTGTCGGGAGAAACAGAGATAAGGAAGGTCACGTGATGATATTAACCAATGATTTCTCAGACGCCCCCTTGTGAGTAAAACAGTAATTAGAAAACACTCTGTAAAGGATAGAACTAGGAAGGAGAATTCCGATTACATGATCTGTTTTCTGACGCACAGGAAGTGGGAACTGGTTTGCGGCGATAAAAGTGTTTTAAAGAGCGATTTTTCGTACTAAAAGATCGAAAGAGAGAATTTTTTCATTCGCTCCCTTTTGGAGTCCAAAAATCGCTCAATTGAATTTAGCGTGTGGATTAAAGGCAACCAATGAGGTGATAAAAGACGTCTCATTTTCAATTTTCATACATTTCGTGAGCGTCTTCCTGTTGGTCAGTTCCTGGAAGTGTTTGAAATGAGATTGTGAAAAAATTGTCAAATGAACGTGATCCACTTAGCCCGAATTACAAACCATTTTACATGTAAAATGGCTTGCATGTTCCCGCAAAGATTTGGATAAAACCAAATCAATAAGCAAAATTAGAAGTCAAAATTTTAGAAGAAAGAAACGGAAACCAATATGTGTTTTATTTGCCATCTTTACTATTTAAACAGAATATAGATTAATAATAAACAGAATATAGTATTGTATTATATTTTATAATTTCTTTATTCTCAATTATGCTCTTTTACTTTGTGCCAAAAGTAACTTTCACTCGTGCTTTATACATTTTTTAAACATTTTTCATTATTTGTCATAAACTTTTTTATAATATGTATATTTTTTATTTCCTTTTTTCAGTTAGCAATCTGCCGAATTTAAAATTTTTGAAACTATGCCATAAAAATTGATTTTGATTCGAATTATAGTGCAAGGTATTCGAATGATAACGCAAAGTATCGGAATTATAGTGCAAAATATTTGAATTATAGTGCAAAGTATTCGAATCATAGTGCAAAGTATTCGAAATATAGTGAAAAGTATTCGAATTATAGTGCAAAGTACTCGGAATATAGTGCAAAATATTCGAATTATAGTGCAAAGTAATCGAATTATAGTGTAAAGTATCCGAATTATAGTTCAATGTACCAAGTGCATACTCTCTAAATTGAAGTGCAGTTATATATTTCCTCTTTTATATTTTGTTTCACCTGTAAAGATGACAAATAAAAAACAGATTGGTTTCCGTTTCTTTCTAAAATTTTGACTTCTCATTTTGCCTACTGATTTGGTTTCGTCCAAATCTTTGTCTGGACATGCAAACCATATACGGTTTCATGTAAAATGGTTTGTAATTCGGGTAAACTGGACCACGTTCATTTGACAATTTTTTTCACAATCGCATTTTTAAACTCAAGGAACTTACCAACAGGGAGATGCTCACGAAATGTATGTTCCTTTTTTTTTATCACTGCATTGGTTCCCTCTAATCCATTAATGGTAATAGGAAAATAATTCCTAGCACCTATATATCAATAACGATTTCCCGTAAGCTATCCGATTTAGAGTATTCTGTAAATACTGTGATATTCACATCATTTTTTCCCTCTCATTTCTTTAAAAATAATACACAAACTATGTTGAACGTATCGTCATCGGAGCATAAATGAAGACATTCATTATCATTTTTTTTCATCTTTATCTGTAATGCCACGTAGTCTGCCGTTAATATTTTCTACTACATGAAAATAGCACGTCAATCGTCGGAAGGAAGGCCAAAAACAGCTTTGAAGCTATTAGTTATTACACTGCTGGCAACTATCAATAAAATTTTAAGATTCCACTCAGTTTCATTGATCTTATAGAATGAGTCTTTCACAAAATTAAATGGTTCTTCCGTTGGTGTGGTACGAAAGTTTGGATAGGGGGTGCCAGCTCAGGTATCGTCCTCGTCATCTGACCTCGTTTGAAAGTTAGTAGGTCCGTCCGAAAGTAGTCCTCGTGTTACTTCAAAACGGGTCGCTAATATAACTAAACTAAACACATTGGATTTAAATTCGTACCTTAAAAAGTGCTGTTACTTTGAGTTTAGTTTATTACTTTATTTTAATTAATGTCCTACTTTTGAATCAAAACGAGGCTATTTTGGGACGGGTTTCGTCATTTTGAACCTATGGCAGACGACAAGAATAACACCTGAGCTGGCACCCCCTCTCCAAACTTCCGCACCACACCAGCGGGAGGACGTTTGGCTCCATAAGTATAATTTGATGTGCAACAGGTCCATTACACGACGGATCTTTATTGGAATCGGATCTTCAACATGGAGCCTCCTGCTCCGAAGCCGGCACTTTAACTCTAGGCCACAGCGGCCTCAATTCAGTTTGAAAAGATGCAAAACAGAGGTATAGAAACAGTGATATTGTTGCAAAATAAGCAGTGCCGAGACGCTCTAACCTGGGTGACAAAAATCGCGCTGTTTTAAGGACATTTTCACAATTTTTCTTGTTTACTTCTCGTGAGAAAAAGCAGTACTAGAACGGTGTTCCGGCTCCACTGCATCCCTATAGAGAAACAACGACGCACCCCTCATACGCACGAGCCACGGCAATGTATGGCGCAGAGCCATATTATCAAATTAACCATTGTTGCTAAATTTGGCGGATTAAATTTCCGGCTTTGGCTTATTCTCGGACTTTTTCCCTTCCGAGATGGAAAATCCCCAAAACCAGGGATGATTCCCCCTATTGGCAACACTCCAACAACCAATGCAATGCTGCCGGCTGCAAAAACTGCGCTGTGTTTAGTTTATTCAAAGTAGAAACATCTCTTTTATAGCGGAAAGTAATTAATGTAAGTTATAATATTTTTTCTTGAGTGCATCATATTTGTTCAAAGTTCAAACATTTTTTTTTCATGCTAAATAAATTTAATTATAGTGGAATAATTTCTTTTCGCGTGCAATTTATTTGTTATGAGTGCAAATTATTTTTATCAAAGTGAATTTGATCCAAATTAAAGTCCAAACAATTACCACCCTTTTAAAATTGGCCTTAATTTATTCAATATAGGTTTCAACTCAAGATTTCCAATGCATGTTACGAAATTGCCGAACTTGCCATAGCATACGTAAAGGAAAAGTTGACTTTCATATCCAGGAAGAGGAATGAAGTAGATGAAACGAGCCATCTTACTTCATCTGAGACTGAAGAACATGAAGATAGTCAAGCTACAACAGAAATAGATGCAACTGAAAATCATTGGATAAATTCTTTAGAAATGAATCAATATCTTGACCATGAACTGAAAGGAAGAAAATTTACTGAAGAATTTCAAGAATGTATGATGTACACAATTGAGTTTGTACAAGTGAGTCTCTTAGATATTGGGTGTCAATCAGCTGAAGAAGACGGAGACAATGAAATAAAACCACAGGACATATTAAATGCCATAATGTCTGACGAGGATTGGAAAGAGATAGATTTAACAATGTCATTGTAGAACAAAGAGAAAGTTTTCGTCAGTAATTGGACACAGTAGATTTTCTGTTTTTTCAACAAAAGTTATGAAAATTTACGTAAATAAAAATGTAGCAATAATGGTTTAAAGCCTTCAATTTGAACTTAATTTTTCAATTCAAATTAATTAATGGAGTTTAATAATTTAGTTCAATAGAGTTCGGCAATAATTGGGATTTGCGACGATTCTGATTTTTTAAAAGCAAAAGTCATAATAATCTACGTAAATGAGTGTTGAAGATGCGGCAATAATGGTAAAAAATTGTCAGTTTGAATTTAATTTTTAAATTCAAAGGAATTAATTAAAAGCTTTATTACTGTAAAATCATGCTCCCATGGCACACATCAATGCCTGCACGAATTTTGCTTTCGAATCCACTGCAGAATGAGAAAATACGTGACGTTACAGATAAAACGTTATTTAGATATTAAATAAAGTAGTGTTCCTTAAACATTTATAGACTGTCGATACTATCGAAGCCAAGTCGATAGTATCGAGTTTTAGGAACTCGAATCGACTGAAACAATCGATAGTTTCGAAACTATCAATTCTATCGATAGTATCGATAATTTTCTCCCGGCAATACTATCGATAGGCAGATTTTCAGGCGATAATTTCGAAACTATCGACTGGAACTATCGATAGTTTCTAAACTATCGACTGGAAGAACACATATCGATAGTATCGCCGGGGAGAAAACTATCGATACTATCGATTGTTAACTGTTAAGGAACTGGAAGATTGGAAGGTTGTGTTAATTGTTAAGGAACACTAAAATGAAGTGCAATTGCGTCTTCTATTTGACTGTAATGCCACGTGAGTTGATTCTGTAGAATAATCGACCAAACCAAAATTCATCTTTTCAATAATCTTTTTTTATTCCAAGCAACTTCTTTTTTGTCATTCTTTAATAATTTTTAACAACTATCTCTTTTGTTACCATTCTGGGAAGAATAGACTTCAAATAAACAAAAAGAATAATATATACAGAGATGCTATAATTTTACAAAATCGTCTGCAAGTGACACTGCATTAAATTTAATTAAAACAAATATAATCTCTACCCACTACAAACTTCTATTATTGTTGTTATCTTAAACTCTTCGAATTTGGAATAAATGTAATTGTTTTAATTTAATACATGCTGACAGCAATCACTGAAATTGCGAGTTTCTATTTTACACATTCATTGAAGAAAGAATTCAAAGAAAAAAATTTGATTTGGTAATAATACTCTCTCGAAGTATATTCTGGTTCCGTCCAATTTATCTCGCGGGCCATAGAGCGTGTGACACGCGGAATCGATCTACCTAATCAATTAACATTGATGAGGCAACGGGGAACTCGGTTGGGAGGCCTGTTGTGTCGGCGGAAACAGACGACTTCGCGGCATACACTCTATATAAATACGATTGATTTTTATTATTGAAAACGGTTTCTTAACCCTGTTTCATTGGTTCCGCAGTGAAATCACACATTGAGCATTTTTTTACTCCGCATGGGGGAAATGTAGCGTCATTTTTTTTCCATTTCTTAAGAGCCAGATATATAGGTCAACTTATATAAAAAATCCAGTTCAATACCATTGGTATTCACAAAGATATCGGCATTGCAAGAGATAAATTGGTTTAGATCTCTAAGAGAAGCAAAATGGTGAGGTTTTTTTGATATTTTTTAATATAAAATATTCGAAAGAAATAATAAAGTTACTTTTCCGTTAGCCGGGCGCAAATGTCGCCAATTGTAAACCAAACGCGAGCCAAGTCGCCAAGAAGCGATTTTCAGTTAGCCGGGCGCAAATGTCGCCAATTGTGAACAGCCAAGTAGCCAAGAGCGAAGCGATTTTCCGTTAGCCGGGCGCAAATGTCGCCAATTTTGAACAGCCAAGTCGCCAAGAAGCCGGGCGCAAATGTCGCCAATTGTGAACCAAACGCGAGCCAAGTCGCCAAGAGAATGGTTGTAAGAAATTTGGCGGAATTCTACATTATCTGGCGATTTTTCGCTTGCGCCCGGATAACGGAAAAGTACCATAATAAATTTTATGAATGTTGAATATCATGAATACTCATGTATACTTATCAATTAAATACACAATTTAAATGCCATTTCAATGATAACTTATCCGGAGGAAAAATAGCCCGGGACCGTTCATTGGTTTCACTGTGAAACCATAAATTTCTTGAAAATAAAAAATGCCTTTTTTTTCTTTGACATATTTATGATCAGTTATATGTCTAATACTCATCTGTCAAATAAATTCACTAATTTTCGAAACAAAAGATGTAGTGAACTGTAAGGGGTTAGAGAACTATTTTTTCTAGTAGCGTTATCGTAAAATGGCTTTGGCATTGTAGAAAAGAAATTCATTTAGTGTATTCAAAAACATTAATTTTTTGTTAATAATTAACTATTAATTAGCAAAATTTATTAAGTCCATCCAGACAATTCGCGATGGTTCGAGAAAAGAAACTAGAACATCTCGGTTTTTGTTCCATCGGAAAAATTGGCGAGAACTTACGTCAACCCTAACAAATAATGAATTTGGTGGTAAGTATTGTTACAAACATGGAAAGTCGCTTCCCAGCAATGTGAGTCTTGTGGTTGGGAAGAGAGTTTTACAGGGGTGAGTATGGGATGACTAGCGCAGCCACGTCTGGTTCCCTGACCTTGGTGACAAACTTGGCGACCATCTTGGCTACTTGGCGACAAATTTGGCGATGAAATATGGGATCTCAAAGGTGCTGGAATCTTCTCGATATTTCCATTAGGAGAGAAGTTATGCTTGAATGTACTAGAAGATTCCATGTGACGTCACGGCCTGCCGGGGTAGACTATATAAGGAGAGCTGTGGGATGACGGGGTGTCTTGATCGACTGGGATCGCCTTGGAGCGCGAACGTCTTGGAGTTCTACCCGCAGTGCTAGGAAGGTTGTGAGCTGAGCGCTATTGAAAGTGCAGTTATTGTCTACCAGTTATTAGTTATTTGCTGACTGTTTGTGTTGTTAGATAACAAAGTGCGGAACTGTTATTACCTGTGAATTGTTGTCTGTTTACATTGGTAATCTGTGCAAGAACTATTGTCTCCTGAACCTGTGCTACGTGTTTTCCTGCATATTTGTAAATAAACCTTCATTCTCCATTATCCTGCGTGTTGGACTGTTTACACCATACACCCACAGTAAGACTTTTGCAACAGTATACATATCACGGACTTATAAAGGGTTTAAACATACTATTAATAGTAGTTCTGTGAACAGTTCGTCCCGCGTCTAAGGAGAAAAAAAAATCTAAAATATTCACTTCATCGCACTCTTAAAAGATTTAGCCATTTTTTCGAATGTGAATTATTCACGAATTCTCTCTTTTTATCAATATTCATGAAATTAGAATTAAATTTCTTACTATGGCCACAAAATGACTCAAACGCTTTAATGGTGACAAACTCCCCATTGAACCACTGAAACCATTAAAGCGGCCACCACTTTGAAACGCAATCAAAAATAAAATCCTTATATACAAGTCGTTTTTAATGACTTCGAGGAACATTCGTGCAAACAAATCGAACAACCGCGACCGCAAATTTACAGAAAAACAGACGAATTGTGAATAGTCACTTCGCTCGTGCATTAAATTAGTGTAATATAAAAGACAGCTATATTTTGAATTATTATCTATTTTTGGTCTTTAATTTATAATTCATTATTACAAATGTTATGGAGTACTGAAATCATTTTTTGTTCAAATCTGCGACCAGGTAAGACCTCTGGTGTGGAATAAAGTTAAATCAATTGCTTAACTGACAAACAAGTTCTGAAAGTATTAAAATAGTGTACTAGCATCGAGAATACGGAATTGTATAAAATTTCAAAATTCTAGAACATCAGCAAGTCGATGAAAAATTGATTACAAAATTCCATCTTTACAAGCACGTGACAAATCACGTCAGTGTTTAATTATGTATTTTCCTATCCCATTCTTTTAATCTATTAGACTATAATATTTTGACTTCTAGTATTCGAAAACAAATTTTATATCAATTACAATCTCGCACATTCTTAATAGTTTTTGTCCAATTTTCCCCTTCCGTAATTTTAAGAATTCAAGCCAACAATGGCCACTTTTCCTTTCAACAAATGTGACGCAATATATTACAAAAGAATGTATGGAATACTGAAAATTAATTTTTAAAATTAGCTGCGAGATTAATTACTTGATAAAAACTAATTAAAACAATGATTGTGTAATTAAAGTTTTCCTACTTAAAATTTCATCCTTTGAATTGCGAGTGTAGTATATCTAATAAATAAAAAATGTAAAAAAATAAGAGTTGATTAATCTATCACTAAATTCTTCAAATCAATTGTAAAAGTAATTCATTGCTGATAATATGAATCATATTGCAGTACAACGTTAATATACAACGAATAACGAGTTTTTGGAGTTATAAATATTCATAAACTTTTGCTTAAATAAAATGCAATCGATATCAGTGACACATTAATGCTTACACTTATATTTGTCTTCAAAAAAAAACAATCTAAACATGAATATTACCAATGATCCAAGTGACAGTAAAAATGTACAAATAGCTATAATATCCGATTCTTGAATCGGCAGAAAAGGTGCAGCTTACAAATAATTAAATAAGAATACTTTTTTTCTCTTTGCTTTCGCTTACATATAAAAAGATGTTCTTTTGAGCCAAACGCGATTTATTTCACTATGCGTTTCATTTTTTATTCCATGAAACTCTTCCATTCAGTCTTAAAAATATAAATGAACGTTCCTCGCATCTAGTATTGGATCTGAAAAATGAGGAACTGTTTAAAAATTCACTCAACTGATTGTCTGCCTGCATGAGAAATAACAATTGACAACATAAGCCATACAAAGCAACAAATAACATATCTCTGAAAACGAATCGTTCTTCACTTTTCCCCCCTTCTCAAAGCTTTGTTTAACAGCAGAGCTCTACAGGCTTGTGCAGACAAATGTTTCATGTTTATTCACGAAGTGAATGGATAAAGTTTACAAACTTGAACACTTGTTTTCCTTCAACGAGCATTTTTTTAATTCTACAATAAATAAAATAAACTTATGCGATAGTAAGCAAATGTCTTTCGTTTTCAACTTATCAAAAGTCTGTTACAGCTTTTATCAATTTCGCATAGTTGTATATTTCGTAGGAGATACAAAGTCATTGAAGCAGGCGTCCTGAATTTCAATCAATTTAGGCACTTTCATTTCAGTAAAATAACCAGCAAATTAATGTAAAAATATACCCACTAGCAGTTATGATATTATTCACTAATCAGAGTCAGAAAAGAAAGAAATTTGCCACAATTTTCACATTTTTTGCAACTGAGAATAAATTATTTTTAGCACGGGGTTGAAATACAAGGACAAAATACATTTCGACACAGTAATCAATTAACGTTGGATTTTTTAAAAAGTTGGTTTGTTCTTCTTTATTTCTAGACGATAGCAAGAAGACACAAACACTGACATCGACGAATATATATATGTTACCGGTAAAGTTTGAAATCCGGCATTCCATAGAATGCCTAGGCATTGTATATAATGCCTAAAACTATCCGGCAATGTATGAAACCATTTATATTTCACACATTTCCTAGGAATTCTATAGAATGCCAAATGACAAACCTGCAAAGTATGAAATAAATCGCCGATTTGATTATATAAGAAATAAAGTTAAGTGCAATTCAAAATTAAATTATTTGCTTCCTTGATGTAATAAGTAGATTCACAATTTATTTTGCTTTCTTTAATAAGAAAGGCATAAACTTTGATATGAAAACTTTCATTTTGCTTTACGAATTTTGAATAAAAGATTTTTTAATGGTACTCTTTTATTATTTTTTCTAAATAACATTTGTATTTTTGAGGAATGCACGCCTTTTAAATAATAGCCTTATTATGAACTTTTTTTCATACTTTGCCTAAATAGCATTTGTCATTCTATAGAATGCCGAGGTATTATATACAATGCCTAGGAAAAGAATATAATAAATCTCATATTTAATATACTTTGCCGAAAAGCGCCCGGCATTCTATAGAATGCCGGCATTTCATACATTGCCGGTAACATATACAACAAATCATAAGAAAAAATAAACATAAAATTCCAAGCGAAACATTAACCCCTTCGTTGTCGGCGTCGCATGTCATGCGGCGAAGAGAAAAATTGCATCCGTAAAAGTGAATTCGTAGCTACTTGCAAGTCGCGTTATATCCCACGATCATTTTTTGTATTTCTGAATATTGCTAAGAGATGGCGAAAATAGTCCTACTTTCTTCAGTTTTCGTGGCAAGATTTCCCGCCTCGAATGGAAAACAATCATTTTGTCGGAGATTCGAAAAAACCTGACAATGGTGTTAAAGAGTTTCCAAGCCATCATCCACGTTAGTCATGCTTGGCGTTGTTCTCTCGGTCTTTGATGAACAGTCTCTAGAGTTCCTAGAATTTTGACCGTCAGAACAGAACGCCGTCTCTTACCCCCGTACCAAGGACTAGACCGGTCACTGAACGGTTTGATGGGCAAGACACGGGAATTTTATTTAAGAAAAAAATAAAACAAAATGAAGAAAAAGAAAGAAATATTTACACTATGTACAGCATAGGCATTTTCACTGTTACACTGTTAGTTCGTAATTTCTTTTCTTTAGAAGCTGTTATTCCTTTCTTTTCTAAAGGGGGGGATGTCTGGTAATTGAGTCTTTTAGTTCAGCTCACTGGAAAGTTGAAGGCTAGGGAGGCCGGAAAAGATCTCTGTTTTCGCTCATGAATTTGATAATCCCACGAATTTTAAGCCTGGAGACGAGGTTATTGGCGACCCTTTTCAGCCATTCTTGTTCGAAGTTTGGCGCTTGCTTCCTCATATGCTAAGACACTGTGTAAATACACTCCGTGGCATAGTGAAGTGTCGTGCCAATTCCACCACAGCTGCAAAAATCGCTGTCAGACAGGTGAAACCTTTTGAGGTAGGCAGGGAAAGGGCCATTTTGAGAGAAGATAACATCCTTTCTAAGCCAGTTAGTGGGACGGAGACTAACTCAGGGCATGATGTTATATATTTTCCTGCCTGTATCGCCATTCTTCCATGAGGTTTGCCACTCCTCAAGCATGCTCTTCCGGAGGAGGCCTTTTATGTGAGGTTCAGGACGTTTACAATTGCTACAGTATTTTACGAGTAATAAAAGTATTATCATTTTTTTACTTAAAATATCTTGACATTATATCATCCAATACGAGTTAAATCTAGTGAAAGTGCTTATCCTAAGAAGATCGCAGTAGTTACATACACAACTTAACCCAGAATTCGTCTGAATCCACATTTAACAGCAAGCACCGTTTAACGACAAAATTAGATTGAATGGGAAAA
Organism: Araneus ventricosus; assembly: GCA_013235015.1. Lineage (NCBI taxonomy): Eukaryota > Metazoa > Arthropoda > Arachnida > Araneae > Araneidae > Araneus > Araneus ventricosus. Next base: position 93,107 of record BGPR01000440.1, on the reverse strand, counting down.
AAGAAAGCGGCTATTTTAATGCCGAAGAATAACTAAAACTTCAATCAATGACATCACCCGGGAACATTTCTTTAAACTCCAGTCAATAATTTCACGAAAGAAAATTACTGATGATTCTTCTCGGAGTTATTGAAATATCTCCTACCTGGATCCGAGAGAGGAGAAGTGTTGTAAAATAAAGTCTCAACCATGGGAAAGGGACGTTGCTAAGATTTTACATCTGTAAAAATGGTTTTTCGATAAAGTGCGTCCGTTATAGGGACCGATAAAATTTTACACTCTTAAGATGGAGGTGCCTGATTTATTGCCACCAGAAGAAAATTAATCTACCCTATTTCGCAAAGTGTAATTTGTTCGGAAATGACGTATGTCAATTTCATGCTTCAAGTCCTTTCGAAAAATATACCGGGCAAAGAGGAAAAGTTTTTTTGAAATAGATGCATTACTTATTTCGGGCGAGCCTATTTCTGAAACAAATGATGTTTGTCAATGCACTGATAAATCGCTTTGTTTTTGTTGCCATTTTAACAGGAATTTCAATCGTTTTGCCTCATTTCAAATATTTTATTTAACAAATATATACTTCATTTCCACAGCTGAATTTCAATTTAAAACAAAGCTTTTTTCCCCCTCGCCGGCATTTGAAAATGTATCGGAAGATATTCTTTTACCGAGTTGTTTAAATAAAAGCGCCTTTTATACCGCAGCAGAGGAATGGCGATAGGAAACTTTTAATAGAGCATAAAAAGTTTTTGGAAAACACTCTTATTAGTGTTAGTTTATTAGTTTTTAAAAGTAGTAAATATCTTTTTTGAACATAAATCTCGTACTTAAAAATGAACAAATAACAAAAGCGCCAGGAGTTAATATTCTTGTTAAACTGAAATTTTAAATCGCATTCCTAGAATATTTTAAATTATAATGAATGCTTAGAAATTTTCTTTATGATATTCACTGTGGCCTCATTTCTTTATCGTATGGAGTTTGTTTCAATTTTTATTTTAAGTATAATTATTTTTCTCTAATTCTTTATCAGATGGCGCCACTCGTGAGGAATCAAATTTCAATTAAAAATAATCGATTCATAAATACAATTCTGTAAATATTAAAATATTACATTGTTATCGGGAAAATGCACCTTTATAAATTTTTAGAACTTCATTCCATCAGGGAAATGAGTGTAAAATCGATTCCAAAATTCCGTCTTTACAAACAAGAAAAAAGTAAAAGATTACTTGTAGAATTAAGATTTAATTAAATGAATCCAATAACTGATAAATAAGTTCTGAAAATTATTAAAATAGAGTGTTGTCGTCGAGAACACAGAAAAGAAGAGAATTTCAAAACTCTAGAAAATGAAGACGTGTGAGAAAATGAATTCAAAAAATGCATCTTCACCAACTAGAATCAAATTAAATAAATGTGTGTAAACATTACATAAATTTCATCTCCATCCACCGACGTGACTCAAATTTCGAAGCCAATTAACTCTTTATTTTACTCACAAGAGGTCTGAGGAGTCTTATTCTTATTTGAATATCAGGTTATGGGGATTAGACTCGATAATCCTATCAGGAGTCTTATCGCCGCCGTCACTCGACGGTAAATTGAGCAGGTCTGCTAAATCGTTCGTGAATGTGATTTTCTTAGGAATAGATTCTACGGAAGAGAACACTCAGGTTTCTTCTACTTTCGAAGTGGCTTAGAATGCTAACTTTGGGGATCACTTTCGATAAGATTTCTGCTAAGCTGAATCTTACGGAAGCTTAAGGACTTACTTAGCTTAAGAACCCCGAGGAACACAAGATGCATTATAATATTTATATAATTTTACGATATTGTGCATTATATCGAATATTGAAAAATATCGTGCAGATGTTGACCATCTCTTTGTGCTACCTTGGCATTAGCACATTAATGCTCTGCGTACATTTTTAGGGACGCTTATAAAAATGCATCACAAGCTTGCAGTAATTATTTTTTCAATATATATTTTACAAAAAAGTTTTAATAACGACCTATACATTTTATCTTCTTTTCAATTATCACTGCGAATTTACGCAAGATATGATGAAGCAACCTGATGTAAATAAGTATGTAGATTCTGTGACAAAATGCCTAATTAAGGCAATAGATATAGCCATTCCAAAGTCTTCAGGAAATCTTCCAAGGTTATATAAACCTTGGTGGAATGATAATTGTGCTGCAGCCAAAAAAGCTCAAAGAAAGGTTTGGGAATAATTTAGAAAGTATCTTACCACAGCAATTCATATTGCCTTCAAACGTGTAAAATCCTTTTTTTCGAAACATTCGTCGACAGAGTAGAGATACCCCTTTCCGAAGATACGTTAACTCTATCCAAGAGCATTTGTCTTCAAAGCACATGTGGGAGAAAGTTAGGAACATTTTAGGTACTAAGAAATCTTACGAAAATATTTCGTTCTTACAAACCAATGGGCAACTCATGTCTCAAACTAAGGGCATAGCCAATATTTTAGGTTCAGCTTTTGAGAATGTGTCCAGTGAAGATTCATACTCTCAAACATTCATTAACTACAAAAAACAACAGGAAAAGAGGAGAATTGATTTTAATACCTTAACATCGCTTGCTTGCAATGTTAATTTAAATCTCCATGTTCACATCCTACTACTCCTGGGCCTGATGGCATTCATCATGACATGATTAAAAATTTTAAGCACAAAATCTTTGGGCTTTTAATTCTTTTTAACAGAATGTGGAATGAACATGTATTTCCAATGTCATGGAACAGAGCATTTGTCATTCCTATCTTAAAAGATTCAACGAGCTACAGATCTATAGCACTGACTAGCTGCGTGTGTAAGACTCTGGAGAGAATGATCAATGTTAGGTTCTGGAAGAAAAGAAGCTATTTACCGAGTTTCAAAATGGATTCAGATATCCTCGCAGTACTATGGACAATATTTTAATCTTAGACACGGCAATAAGAGAAGAATTTATCACAAAAAAGCATCTAGTATCCATTTTTTTCGATAAGGAAAAGGCATATGATCGCGATTGGCGACATAGCATTTTAAATGAATTATACAATATGGATTTCCGTGAAAACTTATCAATTTTTATCCAAAATTTTTTACATAAAATAACTTTTAATGTTCGTATTAATGATATTCTATCTGATAAATTTATTCAAAATGAGGGAGTATCTGAAGGTAGTATTTTAAGTGTCATTTTATTCATTATAAAAATCAAAGGAATTATTCATAAACTTCCACCTTATGTTCAATAGTCATTATTTGTTGATGATTTTCAGTTTCATTGTTCAAGTATGAGCATGTCTTTCATTGAACTGAAATTGCAAATTTCTCTAAAATATATTATAGAATGGGCTAAAAAAAACGGATTCGTTTTCTCTTCACAAAGAAGAACATGTACCCATTTTTGTAAAGTCCGTGACTTGCACCCTAATCCAGTAATTCTGCTAAAGGATACAGACATTCCGGTTGTGCCAGTCATAAACGTTTTAGGCATTCTATTTGACTCTAAATTAACTTTCCGTCCCCGTATTTTCCATTTAAAGAAAAAATGTATTCAGTCTTTAAACATTTAAAAATGCTTTATCAAATACAACCAGGGGTTGTTAAAGTAAAACTCTTTTAAAAATTTACAGGAGTGTGGTTTTATCTAAACTTGACTATGGTAGTGGGATTTATGGTTCAGCGGCAAAATCGGCCCTTCAGCAGCTGGACACAGTTCACCATCAAGGCCTTCGGACATCTAACTTCTCCGGTTCAAAGCTTATAAGTAATTACTGGAGAGCCATGTTTGAAGTTACGACGCGAGAGATTTTCTCTCAAATGTTATTTTAAAATAAAAGAAAATCCCTCTCATATGAAAGGGTTATTAATTTTTGGCCAGTTTTATGAGAAAAAGGTATCTTTTATTCCACCCATTTGTCATAGAATGCGTCCTCTTTTAGATAATTTTAACCTAAAGGACATTGATATTTTACCCAAACAAGACGAGCCTCCACCTTGGAGAAGCAGAAACGTTCTTACCATCGATGATTTTAACAAAATGCCTATGTCAACAACTGCG
>BGPR01000440.1:51585-82192 GCA_013235015.1 Araneus ventricosus | reverse complement strand
CAAAAACACAAGTAAAGATGCAGGAAGTTATGTTAAATTTACATCACGGCAGCTGTATCAAATCAGCTCTAAAGAAAAATTTTACTGATTCATTGGCATTTAGTATTTCGTCTGCTGTGTTCCAGCAGTTATAATTCATTCTAGACTGCAGTTATATCACACACGAGAGCAAGAACTTTATTTTTATCTATTTTGGACGAGTTGCAATTTTGGTTAAAACTGGATACAGAGAATATTAGCTAAGAGGATTTAGGAAATTATTTCAGAATTATTATTATTTTTTAGGAAATAACAGCTGGAAATCAATAGAATTTTGAAATACCAGAAGGTTGTTTAGCATGCCCCTTCAAGACTGGGATTAGAGCGATAGGTACTCTTGTTCTCCAAAATTTCGAAATCCATTACGATGCCATAGGTTATTTCGCTGTAGGTCTCCAGAATTTTCTCAATCTTTTTGCGAAAAACATCACAGCCATCTTTGGAATAAACCCGGAAATAAACGTTGAGGATGTAGTAATTGTTCTACATTATTGTTTGCAAGGACAGGCCCTAAAGGCAGGTGTGTGGTCCTTCGGGACAGCCAGGAGGAGAAAATCGACTGAAAAGTTAGACAGTCCTTCATCTTCTAATAAAAGAAAAGCCCAACCTGGAACTGAAGTAATATTCCCGAAATTGTATATTGATACTTACAACGAAATAGTGAAATTCAGCCATGGTGAAAACAAAAGCATAAGTAAAGATGCAGGAAGTTACGTTAACTTTATATCACAACAACTGGCGGATAATTTTACAAACGTCATAATAAGTCAGAGTTTGGATGACGAAATATTGGAGACCAAGAACTTTATTTTTTTCTATTTAGGACAAGTTGCAAATTTATTGTTTAAATCTGGATAGAGAGACTAATAGCTAAGAGGATTTAGGAAATTTTTTAGGAATTATTATTTTTTATTATTATTATTATTTAGGAAATGAGTTCTGAAATTGAAGAGACTCATAAAATACCTGAAAGGTCCGTATGCCCCTTGGCTGGCATTACGAAAATATGTACTGGCGTTCTACGAAATGTGCAGATAGAGGACGACGCCTCATGTTTTTTGGCGGTAGGTCTTCATAATTTTATCAAGATATTGTCTGGAAACAGTAGTACCATATTTAGAAATAAAACTGAGTTAGAAGCTAAAGATGTAAGCATGGTTTTAGTTGATTATTTTGGAGAAAATGCTATGAAAGTCGCCACTAGTGAAGGAATTAAATGTGTGGTATTATATGAAAGTGGCCTCATATCATTTAAGCCAAGAAAGGTATTGCCATTCGAAGCCAAAATGAATTTAAGACAAGAACAAGCAGAAGAGAAAGATGCGCATATCGATATCGCATTACGAAAATATTGTTACAAATATGGAAAGTCGCTTCCCAGCAATGCAAGTCTTATGGTTGGGAAGAGATTTTTACAAGGTTAAGCTTGGAGTGACCTCAGCGACTCTTATGGCACCCATGACCTTGGCGACAAACTTGACGACAAATTTGGCGACCTTGGCGACAAATAGATGATTCCCAAAAATTCAACTCTTTTCTCGATATTTCTACTAGGAAAGGGAATACACGAGAAAACACCATGTGATGTCACGGCCTGTCGGAGAGAATATTTAAGGACGGCGCCTAGTTCAGAAGAGCGTCTTTGATCGACTGGTTACTTCGCTTTGAAGCGCGAACGTCTTCGAAGTTCTATCCGCTGTGTGAGCTAATCAGCTGGTGAGCTAATCAGCTGGTGAGCTGAACTGTTATTGTCGTTGCTAGTTATTTGCTGACTGTTTGTGTTGTTAGATATCAAAGTGCTGAACTATCATTACCTGTGAATTGTTGTCTATTTACAATGTTAATCTGTGCAAGGACTATTGTTTCCTGTACCTGTGCTACGTGTTTTCCTGCATATTTGTAAACAAACCTTCATTCTCCATTATCCTGCGTGTTGGACTGTTTACACCATACACCACAGAGAGACCTTTCGCTACACTGGTGCCAGAAGCGGGATAGTGTGTGTGGTGAATACGAGATCTCAGACGAAGATGGCTGTCAACGCTGATCTACTTGCTCTCTTAGCCGAGATGAAGAAATCTATGGAGAAGGGACAGGAAGAAATGAAGAAGGGGCAGGAAGAAATGAAGAAGGAACAGGAAGAAATGAAGAAGGGACAGGAAGAAATGAAGAAGGGACAGGAAGAAATGAAGAATCAAATCCAAGATGTAACAGGAAAGATTGAGGAAGTAAGGAATGAAGTTCAGAGGAAGATCGAGGAAATAGAGGGTAAAGTTCAAAGGAAGATCGAGGAAGTGGAAGACAAAGTACAAGTAAAGATGGAGGAAGTCGAAGAAAAAGTTCAAATGAGAATCGGCGACCTAGAGAAGAGGCTCAGTGAACTCGAGGACAGACCAATCAATTTCCTTGCAAATCCAGACCTCACGTATTCCAGACCAACGGTAAAATCCCTGACATTCGACGGACAAACGTCTTGGACTGTTTTCAAAACTCAGTTTGACGCTGTGAGTTCTGCGAACGGATGGAATAATTTCGTGAAAGCCAGTCAACTTGTGACCTCTCTCCGGGGATCAGCGGCGGAGGTTCTTCAAAGAATACCTTCTGATAAGTTGACGGACCTTACGACCATCGAGAATGCTCTAGAAGCCCGATTCGGAGATAGTCATCTTACCCAATTTTATAGGACTGAATTGAAGACGAGACGGCAGAAGCCAGGGGAAAGCCTGCAGGTATTAGCCGCCGATGTGGAGCGCTTAATGAGCCTGGCCTACGCCAAGTGCCCTCAGGATGTCCGAGACAGCCTAGCAGCCCAGTACTTTGTCGACGCTATCAGAGATGAAGATACTCAGCATGTAACAAGGTTGATGGATGCCAAAGACTTGAAATCAGCTTTGGCATATAGCATGAAGTATGAGGCTGCGAAACTGTTTCCAAAACATCCCGAAATGTAAGATCGATTAAGATAGAAGATGATACTGGGAAAGAAAAAGACGAAAAATTCGACTGTTTACTGAAAACTTTGGAAAAAGTATTAAACAGTCATGTTGCTGGGAAGAAGAACACTCCTCGACAAAATCCGAACGTGACTTGCTGGAAGTGTAACAAAAAGGGGCACGTACAGAGGGACTGCCAGACAGTTTCTCCCAACCAGGAAAACTAATGTACGGCCGTCTTGCGGGGCGAAGGCTGCCTTTTCTCTATAAAGCCCCTGAAGAAGGACTAAAAGTTTCCGCACTTTGCGGAGGAAGAAATGGACTCTACTTGAAAGGATCTATTTGCGGTATCCGTTGTTTGATGTTGGTGGACACCGGTGCCAATGTCACTCTCGTAAGAACAGACTTGGCCCAGAAATTGAAGGAGAATTTTATTTACACGGCTCCTAACATTTCTTTAAAGACCGTTACTGGTGAAAAGGCGGAGATACGCGGGAAACTGGATGCAGCAATTGAATGTGGATGCAGAAAATTCCAACACAGAATCTACGTAGCTGACATCACCGATCCCTGTATTCTCGGCCTGGATTTTCTACAAAAATTTAACTTCACGGTAGACTTGGAGAAGAACGAGATTCGGACAGGAGGAGAGGAAATTCCTTTGTTTTCAGCCAGTGCGGAGCATTCAAAGTTATGCTCTGTATTGGCTAAAGAGAAGCTATTATACCAGCAAGATCGGAATGCCTTATCCAGGGAGTCCCAGAAGTTTCTGGAAAATTCAGATACGCCGTAACGGACTTTCCTAGCCAAGTTTCCCAGAAAGGTGTCCTAGTGGCGGCCACACTCGTTGATTTAAAAAGAGAAGCCATCCCCGTTCGAGTTCTGAATCTAGACAATAAACCCAAGACTGTCGACAAAGGAGCTGTTATTGCGACGTGTGAGCCAGTGGTGGATATCGTTGCTCGTCCTCAAGAATTTTCTGAATCACTACGTCTCCCGTTAATCTTGGAGAATCTTGAAGGGCTTAATGAAGAACAACGAACAGCAGTGAAGGAATTGCTACAAGAATTTCAGGACTTGTTTTCTACTAATGACTCTGATGTCGGCCGTTGCAATATGACTCAACACAGAATTAATACAGGTAATCATCCACCAATCAAGTAATATCCAAGACGTTTGCCTCTTGCAAAGAAAGAGGAAGCGGAGCGCCTAGTTAAAGAGAAGATGGATAACGGAATAATAGAAGAATCGTCAGGACCTTAGGCCTCGCCTATTGTGCTTGTTAAGAAGAAAGATGGATCGATACGTTTCTGTGTTGACTACAGGAAGTTAAATGAGATTACAATAAGAGATAGTTATCCTCTACCACGGATAGACGACACCTTGGATGCTTTGAACGGAAGCCAATGGTTCTCGACATTAGACTTGAAAAGTGGATACTGGCAAGTCGAGATCCAACCTGAAGATAAAGAAAAGACAGCCTTCACCACTGGACAAGACTCTGGCAATTTAAGGTAATGCCTTTCGGACTTTGTAACGCCCCTGCCACATTCGAAGGATTAATGGACACAGTATTGCGTGGACTTACGTCGGAAGCCTGTTTAGTTTATCTTGATGGCATTATTATAGTAGGACGAACATTTCAAGAACATCTTAACAATATTCGTAAAGTATTCCAGAGACTGCAAAACGTTAACCTCAAGCTAAGTCCAAAGAAATGCAGATTTTTCCGAAAGGAGGTTTCTTATCTTGGACACATAATTTCAGCAGACGGGGTTAAAACCGACCCAGAAAAGACTAAGGCAGTAGTTGATTGGCCTCGTCCAGAGACAGTATACGATCTCCGAAGTTTCCTTGGACTTTGCACCTATTACCGTCGTTTTGTCAGGAATTTCTCTGCAATAGCAAGACCCCTACATAAACTAACTGAAGCCAGATCAAGCTTTAATTGGACCGAAGAATGCGAGAAATCTTTCAATAGCCTAAAGCAGGCTTTGATGATTTCCCCTATCTTGACCTATCCCCGGACTGACAAAGAATTTATCTTGGATACGGATGCTAGTAATGAAGGAATAGGAGCTGTGCTCTCCCAGAAGATTGGAAACGAAGAGTGTGTCATCGCTTACTTCAGCAAGAGCTTGGGTAAGCCAGAAAGAAATTATTGTGTCACGCGTAAAGAATTACTAGCCATTGTGAAATCTATAGAGCATTTCCATCACTACCTCTATGGACGGAAATTTCTTCTCCGGACTGATCATGCTTCCTTAAGATGGCTTTTGAATTTTAAGGAACCTGAAGGCCAGATAGCTCGCTGGATCCAAAGACTTCAGGAGTATGATTTCGAAATCCAGCATCGCAAGGGAACCTTTCACGGAAATGCAGATGCGCTCTCTCGAAGACCCTGTAAAGAGAGTTGCAAACATTGCACGAATGCAGAGAAAAAGTTCGGAATGGAAACAGACATTTCCGTGAAAGTTTTAACAACTGAGGATGCATAGTCTTCAAGTGAGGTTCAAAAGGCACAGCTAGAAGATCCTGCTATTAGGCCAATTCTGGAGAAGAAATTTAATTCGGAAGATCGACCATCTTGACAAGAAATCACTCCGGAAAGCCCTGAAACAAAACGATATTGGGCTCTTTGGGACTCCTTACACCTTAAGGATGGTGTTTTATATCGTAAGTGGGAGAGTGACAATGGAAGCTCTTGTCGCTGGCAACTAATTCTCCCGAAAAGCAGAATTCAAGATGTTCTGCGAGAGACTCATGACAGCACAAGTGGAGGCCATTTTGGAGTTATGAAAACATTGAGCAAAACGTGAGAGCGATTCTATTGGGATAGACTTCGCGCCGACGTCGAAAAATGGTGCAGAGAATGCCACGCTTGCGGAGCCCGAAAAGGACCCAAAACAAGAACTAAAGGCCGTTTAAGCGCTATAATGTGGGCGCACCTTTCGAAAGAATGGCTTTGGATATTTTAGGACCTCTTCCTGTAACGACAAAGGGCAATCGGTATGTACTGGTATTGATGGACTATTTTACTGAATGGCCAGAGGCAATCCCCATTCCAGATCAGGAAGCCTCGACTGTGGCTGAAGAACTTGCTCGAGCATGGATTTCGCGTTATGGCGTACCTATGATATTACATTCGGATCAAGGTACAAATTTTAATTTCGCTCTCTTTACTGAGCTCTGCAAACTTTTAGGAATGCTGAAGACTCGAACGACGGCGTTGCATCCTGAGTCCGATGGCATGGTCGAGAGGTTTAATCGAACGATTTTAAATCATCTATCTTTATTTGTATCGAAGAATCAGACTGACTGGGATACACATTTGCCACTTTTTCTCGCCTATAGGAGAGCAGACCATGAAGCTACCGGATGCACTCCAGCAGATATGCTTTTTGGTCAAACACTGCGATTGCCATGTGATATCCTATTTGGACGACCGAGTGATACGCCTTCCTCGCTGAATGAATACCTGAATAATTTATAGGCACGTTTGGAAAGCGTACATGCGTTTGCCAGAGAGCGAATTAAATTGGCCAGTGAACGAATGAAGACTCGCTACGATTTCGGAGCAACAGGCCATCATTTTAAGGAGGGAGACCAAGTCTGGATGTATAACCCGAAGCGACGGATGGGTCTGAGCCCGAAATTACAGCAGAACTGAGAAGGACCTTATACTATCGTCAAGAAACTGAACGATGTTATTTACAGAGTTCAGAGGTCGCCCAATGCCAAGCCAAAAGTAATTCACATCAATCGGCTAACCCCCTACCGGGCTACTTATCACAGTTCAGTGTAATGAGACTGCCGGGACGTCAGTCTTTGAAGAGTCTCTAGGCCTTTAACTGACTGACATGAACTATTGTAACATAAGGACGGCCTTTTCTAGGTTCTAGTTGTGAGATTCTATATGTGTCACTAGGGCGTACTTCTGTGACAACCATAGGTCCTCGGTATCGTGGTTGCGTCTTTGTTAACTCACCTGTCGTGTTAGATTTTCTTCTAACTGCCACGATGTCTCCTTTACGAAGCGATACTTTACCTGACTTGTTTTTGTCGTAATATGAATTCGCTTTCACAAAAGAATGATGCTTTTCAAGTTGTCGACATTCTTATTCTTTTTCTCGATTTGAAGAAGCAACGATTGTCGTTCTTCCTTATAGTTCACCTTCCATAGGCGCTAAAGTAAAAGTTCGGGAATAAGAGTTACTGGGCACGCTATTCCTAAAGGATCAAATGCTTTGTGTATAGTAGCTAAAATCTCTCTTTTGGACAATATTCCTGGAAGATCGTAGGTGATATTAGTAGCATTTAAGCAAAGATAATCGCTACATCGTTCCCAGACCATTCCTAGAACGTTTGTTGTACTTGAGGAATTATCTGTTGTGTCACTATATTCCCAACCACGTAATTCTAGTTTCCTTGTAGCTAAGGTATCTGAAGCAATTTGTATGAATTGTTGCAATTCTCGCTCATTTTTTACACTTGCTAAACAATTATCTACATAAAAGCTTTTCTTTAATTGCTCAATAATATCTACTTTATACTTAGGATTTCCATTTAGTTCTTTCAAAGTCGATTCTAGAAGGTATTGAATCACGGAAACAAGCAAGAAAGGGCTACTCGTCACACCAAATACTACCCTGCAATGCCTGTAATACTTGTTTCCCATCAGTTCCATACCACAAGAATTTTAAATAGTCTTTATCTTTAGGGTAGAGACTTATTTGTAGAAATGTCTTTCGTATATCTCAGAAACTCCTATTCGATTCATTCGAAATCTGTGAAGAATTGAAGGAATCAGTTCAATAAGGTTCAGCCCTTTTTCTAGACAGTCATTAAGGCTAGGTGATCCTTTCTGTTTGGCAGAGACATCAAAAACTGGCCTAATTCGTAATTGTACTGTTTTCTTTTACTGCGTGACGATGCGGTAGATAATGACATGGCAAATCAATTTCACTTTTTGGTATTACTTCTATGATGCCTTCTCGTTTCCATTCATTATAAACTTCTCCATAAGCAACATAAAGTTTTTCAGCTTTCAATCGTTTTACTGTAGAATCTAATCTTTTAACAGTTAAGTCATGGTTATCTTTCAATGGTAGATGGTTATCAAGCCATGGCAAACTGACTTGAAAGCGTCCCTCTTCGTTAATTTTTACAGTAGACAAGAAATGATCCCTTGCCTCTTCTTGAAGTTCCAGTTTATTTTTCTTCTCTGAGGGATCTAAAATCCCAAGTGCATCTAGAGACCATAGATCAGATATCAATGCTTCTTTATTCAACATGGATGTGACAAGCAGTGTTGAATTGTCTGAGATTTCGCGCATACCGTTTTTTCCAAAAAAAGTCCATCCAAGTTTAGTTTCTATCGCAGCAGGACCTGAAGCAAGCAGTTTAAAACCTCCGGTCATCAATTTCCCAGCAATGTCAGCTCCGATCAGTATTTCTATTGGCCCATCATTTTTATCAGAGAAAAAAAAAATTTCTCTAAGCTCCTGTAGCCACTCACCTTTAGCGACTGGTGGTATACTTCCGCAAATTACATCTTGGCCAAGAGCTTTAAAATTACAATGATATGTTCCATCGGTTTTAGACAAAAACACCGTGAAAGCATCGTGATTTATAATATCAGTACATGTCCCACCGAATAATGAATGGCTCAATTTTTCTTTACAAGAACTCTCAAATTGCATTTCGTCAGCTGTACTTTTCAAAATGCAAGATCTCTGTGAAGCTGAATCGATAATAGCGTCGATATTGGCGTTTTTTATCTCGCCCTCTCAAAGTAACCATTAAAGTTTGCAGTAACACATTTGGGGTTCTCGCCAAATTGGCGAGAGTTTCATCTCGCTGAGTTACTGTCTCTTTACTCTCATCTTTTCTGATATTTACACTAACTGGAGCAGATTGAATATTTCTGCACAAAAGTATGTGGTGTTTTTTGCCACAAATCACACACGAAGTTTTTCTCCTGCATTTAGCTATTACATGTTCTTTCTCTAAGCATAAAAAGCAACTGCGACTGTTCTGAACAGCTTTTTGCCTTTCCTCGGATGACATCTTTCTAGCTTTGAAGCAATCACCAGATTCGTGAATTCCAGAACAAAAAATACATACGTTTGGATTTTTCTCAGATGTTGCTATTAGAGTAGAAGCAGAAGGGGCTTCTGTAAATTCTACACGGTTTTTGAAACCAACATGTTTAGTATTCCAGGGCTTAGGAGATTGATTTTTTGTAAAACACTTAGTCGCTATATATACTCTCTCTTCGCCCTCAATTTCATCGAGCAAAAATGAAAGCAAACCATCTAAATCCATGCGATGTGTTGACTCTTTTTTATCATTTGGTTCACTACTTTCGGTTCCTCTATGACCACGATTAATAGCTCGGAATCTCTGCCATGCTCTTAATGTATCATCCGGCAAAGACGATTCGGTTGAAATCTAGAAGTTGGTACACACTCTTAAAACGCTGCCAAATCGCCAAAGCCAGACGTTGCCCGCTGCATATCATTGAAGCCAAGTCGCCAAAGCTATATGCAGGTATTACCTGCATTAGATTTGGCGACTTGGCGCCATTTTAAGAGTGTGTACCAACTTCTAGATTTCAACCGACGATTCGACTAAAGGATACAGCATCGCCGCATATTTATCTCTAGCAACACCTAAAACTTCTAACGCTCTAAGTTTTGATTCTAAGTTATCATAGAGTTTCCTTAAAGAAAATTTCGGCTGAGAATTCTTTAATAACACTAACGAAAGAAGATCTCTAACATAGACCTCTATCAGAAGGTCTTCTTTACCAAAACGCGATTGTAGTTGTTGTAAAGCTTTGCTATAACTTTCACCACCGGGCGGAAAGCTTTTAATTAACTCTTCGGCAGATGATACTTTTCCATTGATTGCAACAAATACGCAAATTTATCATGATCATCCAAATTAGGATCGGTATCAATCTTTTTAAACTGGCCCCAATATCCTAACCAGTTCTTGATATTCCCATCAAAAGTTGGGAGTTTAAGCTTTGGATATCGAAGAACGGCATTTTGATTAAAACTTTCATTAACATCAGAACTGCTATCTTTTTCAGCTGAAAGAGAAGCTAACTTGGATTCTGCTATTCTCCACTTGTCAATTCGGATTCGTCAAGCTCATTATTTATTATAGTTTCATTATTTTCACTTTTGATAAGTTCCTCTCTATAAGTCTCTTCCATCTCTGACATAGGTTTAGCTTTCTCTTCAATTAACCTTAGTTTCAAAATTTTTTCATTTATCGATAAATCGAGCTCACTCTTCTCAAAATCATTTAAAGCTTTTGTAAACAATCTCCTAAATTGAGATCGTTTGGACTTTAGAACATTCATTATAAACAAATGAAAGATCTCTACTTACAGGTAAGAATCCTGGTTGCGGACGCCAGATGTTTAAAACTCTCTCTAAATTATTACTCTAAAAACTAAAATAAATTCTTCATTCATACTCTAAATAAGAAATCTCCAATTTACCGACTGTAAATGCCGTTTTTATTACATGAAGAATACAAAGTTAAAGATTTAAACTCAAATTCTAAAAACATTTTTCTACTCTACTAAAACAACGTTGCCATTCCTGAAAAACAAACTCTTAAAACATAGATAATATAAATAGACAATCAATTACAAAACATGTAATATAAAGAAAATGGTAACAGTAATTAATCGTTTGAGGTTAATGAAATATTATTTAGAGTTTTTTAGTTATAAAAATGTAAAGGAAAAATATTAAAGTCAAAATATTGTTCAGGAGAATTTCCGAAATCCGTAAAGAACACAATAAACTCAATAGTTAAATATCTGTATGGAGAAAATATACAAATGGATGAAGATTTAGTAAAACATGTGAACTCAATATTAGAAAACATTTCTGACAGATTACTTGAAGTAATCATCACTCAGACTTCGGATGGCGAAGTATTGGAAGCCAAATGTATCTTTGAAAGAAGTTTTAACTGATTTATTGTCATCCAGTAATTAGTCTATTGTGTCCGACGTATCGAATTCATTATCAGGATAGACTTAAACTTTGGCATTTACGTCACACACGAGACCAAGCACTTCATTTATTTCTATTTAGGACAAGTTGCAATATTATTGTTTAAATCTGGATAGAGAGACTGTTCGAAACTTCAGGCCATTCCATTCCAGTTGAGAGGACTTGCACATGGCAGCTCATTTTCAATTGTTATAAACTGTTTTGTTTCACTCTCATTTGTTTATACATATTTATTTCAGTCTACTATACAAATTGTACATTTTAATTTTCATGTTTTGAATTTCATCAATAAAGGTTCACAGCTTGTAAGCAGAATGGATTGTTGTTATACCGTTAAATAAGTTTTCATGTGTTACTGCACGGAATCCAGCTTCTTTTATCATTTGACCAAAGTCTTCCTGCAATGAAATAAAGAACCGTAAAAATCAAATTATTAACAATACTAAAAAGTGATAATGATAATAGAAGGCTTTTACCTGATTAGCAAACTTCTGTATGCTTTCGACTAAATACTGGTAAGACTTCCAATCTCCAACTACTAATTTTCCCAGCACCGAAATTATTTCATGAGGATACCAATGGTACATTCTGTAATGCATTTTGCAATTAATTTCTTTTTTTACTCATTTTATGTACAATATTGTAAAATGAATGAAAAAAACGGTTGAAATCTACAAGTTTTTACACACTCTTAAAATGACGCCAAGTCGCCAAAGCTAATAAAGGTAATACCTGCATATAGCTTTGGCGACTTGGCTCCAATGATATGCAGCTGTCAATGTCTTGCTTTGGCGATTTGGCAGCGTTTTAGGAGTGTGTACCAACTTTTAGATTTCAACCAAAAAAACACCTGTTGGAAGTTGGATTTCTCACTTCACTGAACTCCAGACACAAAAAGTGTTCCTCCTGGTCTTAAAACCCTCAGTGCTCCTGTTAGAGCCTTTAAAAATAAATATTTGTCAGACACTAGAATGCTTAATATTAACATGAAGTAAAAATGGCGCCATCTTGGAATTAAAATGTTAAATTTACATCAGCATGATGGAGGTAATTATTTTGTACCTCTTCAATACGAGACACATTTCTATATCCAAATGCTATGGTATATTCATCAAAAGTGTTATCTGCGAAATGTAGTTTTTCAACATTTTCCTGTATGCAAGTCAGTGCTAAAAGAGAATTTTTATTTAACATTCAGAAAGAGTTTTTGTAAAACAGTAAATCTGAAAATTAGTGACCATCTGCATCTTTATAACAAGTGAACTTAATGTATGCAATTAGATTATAGTAATTATTTGATAAAATTGGCGGTTGAAATCTAGAAGTTGGTACACACTCTTAAAACGCTGCCAAATAGCCAAAGCAAGACATTGACCGCTGCATATAATTGGAGCCAAGTCGCCAAAGCTATATGCAGGCATTACCTGTATTAGCTTTGACTACTTGGCGCCATTTTAAGAGTGTGTTCCAAATTCTAGGTTTTAACCAAATTAGCTTTATAGATGTCAATTTAGATTTTAAAGTTTACAAATTTTCCTATTAGGTGGCAGTTAAAGTTGCAGTAGTTGTTTATTGTTCTATGTATCGAGTGAAATTAGCATTTCAGAATCAGTCTTAAGAAGTTTGTTAGATTATTTATGTAGATTTCATAATTATAATTTGTTGTATCCTATCTTTAGAAGCATGATTTTATATCGTGCTATTTCAATATTGTTGGTTACTATCTGACACTGAAGTGAATGCCTAAGAATTTGGTTTAACCCTTTGAAATGCCGTTTTCTTCTAGCAGTGGTATAATATAACTTTGGAGTTGAGATTAATTTAAGAAAAATTCTTTTCGCTTATTGGATGAACATTAATTTTTGTTAATTAAATTTGCTAACTAATGATTAATTATCAAGTCCAGACACCACTTCGTTATAGTTTGAGAAAAGAAATTGGAACATATAGATTTTTATTTCGTCTGAAAATTTGATGAGAACTTATGCAAACCTTAAAAATTGGATTTAAAAATCTATGAGTTTGATGGTAAATATACTTCCCACAGCCTTATAATAGGTTAATAAAATTCGGGAGAGGAAGATCAGAAAAGTTAAAACAGTAAAATCTAAAGTCAACTAAGTTATATTTATAAAATACTTTTAAGGCTGGCATTAATCTGAAAAACTAGATTCGTACGAAGTTGCATAATGTAGTCAGCTAATTGGAGTTATTAGCAGAGTTCCAAAAACTCAGCTGTTAAGTCGGTTTTTTTCTCGTACTTAGTTGCACAATTATATAAATACGAAATGCCTGCTGAAGGTAAACCTTATAATCGTGTTACAAAAGTCTTTCAATGGGTGTATGGTGTAAACAGTCCAACACGGAGGATAATGGAGAATGAAGGTTTATTTACAAATATGCAGGAAAGCACGTAGCACAGGTACAGGAAACAATAGTTCTTGCACAGATTACCAGTGTGAACAGGCAACAATTCACAGGTAATAACAGTTCATCACTTTGATATTTAACAACACAAACAGTCAGCAAATAACTAGTAACGACAATAACTGCACTTTCAATAGCGCTCAGCTCACCAGCTTCCTAGCTCGCACTGCGGACGAAACACTAAAGTCGTTCCCAATGGATCAACGCTACTCCCTCTGATCCAGGCGCGGTCCTTATATACTCTCTCCGACAGGCCGTGACGTCACATGGAGTTTTCTCGTATATTCAAGCATGTTCTTTTTCCTAATAGAAATATCGAGAAATGGGTTGCATTTTCTGGAATCATCTATTTGTCGCCAAATTTCTCGCCAAGTCGCCAGGCTCGCCGGGACCTCTCCGGGATCCTTGATCTTGGGATCAAGGATCCCGGAACAACCGCTGCCCGTCAATCCATGCTTAATCTTGTAAAACTCTCTTTCCAACCATAAGACTAACATTGCTGAGAAGCGACTTTCCATGTTCGGAACAATAGTCATCTCCCCCTCCCCAACTGCAATGGTTGCTGCCTGCCAGTGCTGATTCCTTTGACTTTAGTTTGAAAACACTAGCAAAATTTAGAAATTGGCTCCTGTATCGCTTTTTCTAAACAGAATGGAGTTGATTCACATCTTTGTGCTTACCGTACCGTTTCTTATATACGAGTTATATAAGAAAATATTGCTTTCTTTGAGCATAAACAACAAAGTAGACTTTTCACTTCCGGTTTCCAGTTCTCGTAGCATTTACAGCTTTCAATACGGTTACACAGTGATTCAATGGCGTTAGTCAATTACTCTCTCGATGTTTTGTTTTATTTTGACAAATTTTTAACTGATCCTAATGAGTGTGTGCTAAGGCATCCGACAGGCCGTGACGTCACATGGAGTTTTCTCGTATATTAAAGCATATTCCCTTTAGGCTTCATCTGCAGCCTGAAGTAAAGCAGGTAATTCACTTGTAATCTTAACTGGAATTTTTGGAACACGGGAAGGGAAAAGCATTCGTCAGTTTTAAAAACTGATTTAAATTAGCATAGCGCCAAAGCTAAAAATTCCAGTTCTTCATGCTCCGATTCCCATTTCAGACCATCAAAGGATTTGACTAGATTGGCACCTCGCCTCGAGGGTAGCAAATAGGAAATACGTTGAGTGGGGGAGAATAGTGGGATTGCAGGGGTAGGAGGCGATCTTTCCTCCCCCCTACCGCCAACGCACTTTGAAGCCTCTAGTGAATGACGTGCCTGGATTTTTTGATGGGTGGGGAAAAAAACGAGCTGAGGACAAATGGCATGGATAGCCTTCAAGTGGATTGCCGGCTTAAAATAAAGTTAGTCAAACTTTATTTTAAAAGAAAACGGAGTTCATTAAGGCAGCTGATTTGTAAAAAAAATGTAAAGACTTCTGATTCAAAACATCGTAGCGTGATAATGTTTTACGTTTGATTCGTCTGTCTTGGTATTATTTTTATAAGTTTCCTCTTCATTATAAAGCAAAGATATCATGAAAAAAATATATTCAATTTCTTGTGCATATTTTTTAGATGCAGAAACTAAAACAATGGAAGGTATTGTTGTAAAAAATACTTAAAAAATATATTTCAAAATTTATTTTAATTAGAGAAAATATTGGGTTGTTTTCCCACTAATGAAAATATGAAAATTTTGTTTAAATTTATTTTGGGAAATTTGTTGAAATTTATGAAAAAATGTCACGGAAATATAACTGGTATTATTGAAAAGCTAATTGTTTTAATTTTAAAGTGGTGAAAAAGGAGTTTTGTTCCATAAATGAGAGGTTATTGAGATGCAATTATTGGTGTAAAAATTTATTAATTTTTGAAAATTTCATTAAAGTTTTAAAAAATTTTCCTTAGGGAGTATACCCAAGAAGCAACCATGTGCCAAATTTGCTAGTTCTAGGTCCTACGGTCTGGTATGTACACAGATTTGAACGATTTGTGTGTCAAACAAACAACCATGTGCCCAACTTGGTAGCTCTAGGTGTAACGATTTGGCATCTACAGCGATTTGAACGATTTTTATATCAAGCAAGCAACCATATGCCAAATTTGGTAGCTATAGGTCCAACTGTCTGGCATCTACAGCGATTTGAACGATTTTTATACCAAGCAAGCAATCATGTGCCAAATTTGGTAGCTATAGGTCCAACGGTCTGGCGTCTACAGAGATTTGAACGATTTTTATATCAAGCAAGCAATCATGTGCCAAATTTGGTAGCTATAGGTCCAACGGTCTGGCATGTACAGCGTTTTGAACGATTTTTGCATCAAGCATGTAGATTTTTCGCATGTCGCAACTTATAAACAATATCCAGTCCATAACCATTATCATGCTAAAAATTTGTTGTAGACAGAAATACGGTCAAAGCCGGAAATATTTTTGCAATCATTTTTTTCAAAACTACTTAATGTAAATTTTTTGTACTTGCAAGTGAAAATAAATAATTTAATGTTTTGTCTAGATTTTCATTTTTATTAATTGAGGTTGTTTATCAGTTTTCAGCTATAAACTTTGTGTTCTTTTCTAGCGAATTTATTTTCAATTTTTACTTAAGAATGTGCAAGATTTTGATTCGATTCCAAAAACAGTCATGGATCACGAAAATCACAACATAGAAAAATTACTTTCACCTCTTTTTTTTCTTCTCAAATAGACTTTGTTCAGTCAACACATTTTTTACAGTGATTTTCAATCCACATTTAAACACGATAGTGACAGATGTGGTGATAATAAAATGAATTTTGGGATTGGCCGTGCAAGTTTTCCATATCAAACTAATTTTTTTTTATTTTAGAACTGATAGCTTGAACGAAAACACTTTCGACGCTTTTTTGACGTAATTTGAGATTATTTTCAAAATATCATGGTTTGTTTTTAAAAAATCTGCAAAAAGAAAAACATGAGCCAACAATGCTGAACAAGTTATTTAATTAAATTTCTCTTTATTATAATACACTGTGAATTACGTTGTGGAACAGTAAATAAAAACTGAAATCTATTATTATTTTCGTTTTGTAAATAGTAACAAGCAGTTCCATCTCAGAAATAACTATACTTCAATCAATAATTCTTAAAAAAGCCAACAAAAAATACCATTGCCAACGTAGTCACTTTTACAACGACAGAACATTAGTTCGAATACAGCAGTCTGTGCATTCACACCACCATAACAAAACGCGTGAATCCCACACTCAGAATCTAATTTGCAATTAGAAATCAGCCTGGATTCCAAGTCATCGAAAGTTAGAATCCCTTGCGAATCAATATCGACCCTTCCAAATTCCACATTTTTCTGAGTGGTTGGCGAGTGAGCAAGACTGTTAGCTTGATTTATGAGGGTTTTCAGAAATGGTGATTTCAACATCGCTGGATCTGGCTGTCTATCATCATAAGTAAATGCACTTACCGGCTGTTTACCATAAACAGCTGCACTAGATTGTTCACCATAAGCAGGCGCACTTTGTGATTGTCTACCATAAATAGCTGCGTTTGGCGACTGTTCACCATAAGCAGGCGCACTTGGTGATTGTCTGCCATAAATAGCTGCGTTTGGGGACTGTTCACCGTAAGCCGGCTCACTTGGTGGCAATTTACCATACGAAATGGCATTTGGTTGCTGTTCACTGTAAGCAGATGCACTTGGTGCCTGGGTCTTATGAGCAAGTGCACTTGGTATTTTATAACGACGATCGTATCGAGAATTATAGGTGTTGTAAACTGGCGATCTTTCATTTAATCTTCCTGGTGGGTTCGCTGGATCTCTGATTAAATTTTGACTTGGTAGTTCATCATAAGTCAGTACACTTGGTGACTCCTTATCATAAGAACGTGCTATTGGTGGATGTTCACGATAAGCAGGTGCACTTGGTATTCTGTAATGACGATGATATTGCAAACTGTGGGTGTTGTAAATCGAAGATCTTTCGTTTAACCTTCCTGGAGGTGATTTTCTGGAATTCTTTTTGAAAGCTGAAGAGTCTTCATTAACAACTTTTATGTCATCTGGCGCGTAAGAGTCATCTGATTCCTGTTCATCTTTGTCGACATATGAGGCGTATTCGTAGTTTTCCGGCAAGCTTCTTCTCTTCCTTTCATGGGCCATTTCCTTTTCAAGATCTTTTTGTGAATCATCCGGTTCAGCTGAAAAAAGAATACCGAAATAATTAATTATATATTTATTTCTCTAATTTCACATCTCTCACACATCTATACAGTGGCGAATCCAGGATTCGGTTCTGGGGGGGCTGAGGTCATAAAAATTTTGTATCGCAGTGACGAATGTCAAACATCATGGCTTATGTAAACCAAAACAATTTAACTTTACAGGCTTTCCTCTCCTGACAATAAGAATAATAGAGAACACTACAATACTTTCGATAATTTAATAAAAAATGCAATGAAATAGCTGGCCAAAAAATGTTTTCGACCGCGCCAACACTACAACTGCAAGTGGAATGACTAGAAAAATAGGGAAATTTTCGAGCCTGCCAAGTCAAAAAGCAATGTTGTCACGATTTTATTACTATTCTTTTGAAATGAAAATTAAGATCAAAGAGTTATAGTGATTTTAAATTAAAACAAGAATTTTGGTTCAGCTCTGGGGGGGGGGGAGCTGCAACCCGATAGCCCCTCCCCTGGATTCGCCACTGAATCTATACATGTTTCCGTTGAAGACATTTCTTATGAGAAATTCTTTATTGTGTACACTTTTTACAGGGATGAAATAAAGCATATCGCCTGTTATCATAACGCATATGTTAATTTTCTGAATCCCAAAAGACGCCCATACCTTCCTGTGATAAAAAGAATCGAAGTCACTAAAGGTGTTATAAAGATGTTTGAACACTATAACTTATTTGTTCCCCTTTTGGGAGCACAGTTCTGTTCACGGGAGATCATTTTACGAGCGACCAATAACCACAAATGAATATCGTTTAGAGCAGTGGTCGGCAAACTCATTGGTCAAAAGAGTCAAAGATCAGCAGTATAACGATTAAAATTTCTTTTTGAGATAAATATTCTTTTCAAGAACAATGTTTTCAGCTGTCGGTTTAAACTACCTACTAATACAGTGACCTCTCACTTATACGCGTTCTCTTTGATGAGCGTTTTTCACTTATGCGCGTTTTTTCCGCTGTCCCGGACAGGGATATAGGAACACAATGATAAGAGTTATTCATTTATGCGCCGGACTAAAAAAAGCCCCTCTCACTTATGCGCTGTCGCAAAAATTTTTTTAGTTCCAAAAGTTTGTTTTAAAGCAGAACAAAAACCCCTTTTCGTTCTGCTTCTAAGAATGCTTCCCTCGCCCTTCCTCTATTCTTCAGATTCCAGGAACACATTCCTCTAACTTATACACAGGGGTGTACGAGGGGGTTCTTGTGATTGACGTCAGTAAAAGTCGCATTTATACAGCAACCAATTAGAGAGGTTCGCTAGGAAAAGAATCATCTGTGGAGTTTTGGTTATGGTTAGATGGTTACGTTTGAAAATGGCGAAAAGAACGAAATAGTCGCTTTCGTTTAAAATGGATGTTATTAAAAAAATCGAAGAAAATCCTTGCTCCTCGAAAAAAGTTTTAGCGGAGCCTTTTAATGTCCCAGAATCGACATTGAGAGCGATTTTAAAAAATCGGGAGAATTTCTATTTTCTCTGTGTTCTTAAAAAATAATTAACGGAAGTTATACATGTATTTGCATTTTGAAACATCTTATTTACATTTTCAGTAGTATATACATAGTATTAATTAACAATACATGTGCGCTGTATTGATGTTTCACTTTTAAGCTCCCCTTTGTGATTTTTCACTTATGCGCGTCTCTCACCTATGCGCGTTTTTTTCGCTGCCCCCTATGCCCGCGCATAAGTGAGAGATCACTGTAGTTAATAAAACTAGATATTATAATAATCTTACTTAGTCGAAATCGATTCGTGGCAGCGTCATATTTAGTAAAATATTCTTGACACCTCTAACATTTTAAACCAGAAACGTTCCACTCTTCTG
Organism: Araneus ventricosus; assembly: GCA_013235015.1. Taxonomy (NCBI): domain Eukaryota; kingdom Metazoa; phylum Arthropoda; class Arachnida; order Araneae; family Araneidae; genus Araneus; species Araneus ventricosus. The sequence goes on along the minus strand of BGPR01000440.1, from coordinate 62,689 downwards.
CGACTAAAACTGATCGAGTTATTGATCTTTGAACATCGCTGACTTAGACCACTTTACACCATTTCAATAGCCGCCTCGAAGACGGTCCACCAATCAGTGCATAACATTTACTCGTCGAGGCCGCTGATTGGTTTAAAATTATGAAATTCAAAGCTCCATAACTTGGTTTGTTTTAGTCAGAGAAGAGTGGAACTTTTTTGTTTAAAAAATTAATGTGTGAAGAATATTTTACTAAATATGACTGATAGGACCGTATAAAAAATTAGAATTCGTAACATTTTCAGAAATATATTTAGTGACTCAAAAAACACGAAATATAATTCTTCCCTTCATTTAAAACATTTTTCCGATTGGAACTATATGTCTATATCTAACGGTTTAGAAATTAGCTATTGGACCAAGATAAGTGTGGACACTAGGGTGGATCGAAAATCCAAAGTGTGGATAAAATAATCGGCATAGGGTGCAAAAGTTGTCTTTTAAGTGTACTAGGATACATGCAAAATTTTTTCAACTTCGTTTAATATCTTCCGGTGCCCCAAGACACTTAAATATTTGCAAAAAAAACGATTTGTATGCAAATTTTGAATTAAAAATTAAAAATTAAAAATGTGTTAAAGAAACGATTTTATAGGCAGAAAGGTAGAGGATAGGGCGAAGGAATGATAAAAATACCAACAAAAATTGGAAAATTATAGTAATCAAAAAATATAGTGTCTGTTCGATATCACATTTTGTAAGTGTACAAATTTCGATGTACGTGAATGCCAAAAAAACATGAAAATTCTACTTGCTGAGCGATTGTTTATAGAAGATCAAAGATTAGAAAGGAAAATGCTTATTGGAGAAGTGGACGTAATTGCGACCAAAAAAAGAGAAAAGGAAAAAAAAACAGATGGAAGACAAAAGAATAAAACGTAAAATGGTTAAAACTGATGTTGATGCTGCTCATACTTAAACAATGGAGCTACTTGAGCTCAACACTATGTTTTCGTCCTTGTATAGAGATACGAATGTAATTACCTTGGAATATCAATCGTAAAATCGTTTAGATTTCCCTACCTTAGCAAGACAATGTGATCGATACGCAATTTCAGATAGAGCAGCTGCTTCATTTTCCAGTGCTGTTTTACAAGACATTTGAATTGTACACGAACGAGAGACTTCGCATGTGGTAGATCGCAATAAAAATCGTAGACAGCGTAAAAAGCTTTAAAATGTAGTTGCAGAGTCTAATAAGTTAACAGTGTCTTGATCTTTTTTAACCGGATTATGTTTCGATGGGAGAAAAGACAACACAAAAGTGCTAATTAAGAAGGACACAAACTACTACCCAAAGACCACGAAGGAGGAGCATTATCTCTTGTAAACGAACTTAACTCTGTGTATATCGGATATGTTACTGCTGAAACAGGAGGAGCTAAAGCTATAAAAGAAGCAATACTCAATTTTTTTTAAATCAAATTATATGCAATTAAATGGGCTAACAATAATTGGATGCGATGGAACAAATATTAATACTGGGCACAAGGGAGGTATTATTCGCTTGATGGAATTGGCTTCAATAGACCATTACAATGGTGAATTTGTTTGCTTCAAACGAATGAGTTACCTCTCCGTCATCTACTAAATTCTTTGGATGATGCAACAACTGGTCCTAAAAAATTTTGTCGACCAATTGGTAAAGCAATCGAAACCTGCAAGGAGCTAACTGTATCTCCTTTTTCTCCAATAAGTGTGGAGAATATGCCACATAATATAGATAGAATGGTTCTCATCAATGATCAGCAATATCTATATGATATTTGCCTAGCGATATCACGTGTTGAATGTTATTCTGACCTGGCAATAAGAAAGCATGGTGCAGTTGCTCACTCAAGGTGGCTAACAATTGCAAGTAGAATTTTAAAGTTGTATGTAGTCACAGAAAAGCCATCTGACAAACTTATTATTCTTGCAACATATATTATGAAGGTATATGCAGCCTGTATGGTTCCATGTCAAAACAAAGCCTTCCATAACAGAAGGAGCGCTGTATATTTGGGGACTTATCTTATTTTCTAGATATTTGGAACCCAATTTAAGAAATATAGTACGCACTGTTATTCAAAGAAATAGCTTCTTTTCTCATACTGAAAATTTGCTATTGTCAATGCTCACAGATAACAGAGAGAATATAAGGTCTTTAGCACTACGAAAACTAATTTGTGCTAGAAATGAAAACAGAGAATAATCAGAATAAGGATTTTTCAAGTACCAAAAATAGACTTTAAAGCAAAGAATTATTTTGCACTTATTAACTGGCAACGAGTTGGACCTTTTGAACCACCTCTTTTGATGAATGTGCCATTTAAAGAAATTGAGGCCATGGTAAAAGTTACACGGAGGAATGGTCAAAATATCCAAGCCATACCCAAACTGTAGAAAGATGTTTTCGCTTAGTGTCTGAAGCATCGGAAAGTGTATATGGAGAAGAGAAGAGACACGGCTTCATACTGAATAGGATACAATCAAGAAATCTTATCAAGCATTATAATACCAAAAAGGATTACATCCTTTAGAAATATGTAAATCTTCAAACTGATAGAATTAAAAAATCTATAATATAAGTTCAGTTTTCATAAGTTTTGTGATTTATTGCTTTGACTATTAAATTTATACATCATGTATTATTATAAAATTATAATTATTTATAAGTTTATACTTTAATACTTGAATAATCTGCAAATTTTTCAAATATTTTTCATTAATTCACAATTTTTAATAGATATTTGTAAAAATGTGAATTTTTAACTTTTGGGGGCTTTCGGGCCACCAGAACATATGAATGAATGTTAATAATAATAAAAAAAATGTAAACTAATATACCCAAACCAAAACTTTCTTACCCGGCGCTAAAGAAAATTTTGAAAATATTTTTTTATAAATTTCCAAAAAAAAAATGTCATTTTTAGCAATTTTTGGGGCACTTGGGGCACTGGAAGATATGAATGGATTTCAATAAAAAAAATATTTGTAAACTAATATACCTAAGACACAACTTTCACACCCCATGCCAAAAATAATTTCAAAACAAAACAAAAAAATTGTAAAGTTTCATAAAAAATTCAATTTTTAACTATTTTTGAGGTGCTTGGGGCACCGGAAGATATAAATGAATTTCCATAAAAAAAATTATATGAACTAATATACTTGAGACATAACTTTCCCGCCCCCTGCCAAAAATAATTTCGAAAAAAAAATTTTTTCCTATACTTTTCGATCCACCCTAGTGGACACCCTGTCTACAGGAAACGTACAACTCAAAATGCCTTACCAATTTTTCTTAGAAAGAAATCCCTTCTCGCAATGAACACATTCTTGTTGGAATACACATCACAGGATAAAATCTTATCAGTGGAGTCCATGAATTCCTTGATGATGAGGGTGCTTCCGTCGGCATTCTTTTTCATGTTACTGGAGACGTGCCGCGTGTTCCTGGGTAAACCGTTTGTTTTGTCGAGGTCGCTCTGCCTCCAATCGAACGCAACAGAGTCCGCGGGCAGCTCGATGAAGGACCTGACGTTCATGAAGAGCTCTTCACCGTGGTACAAAGTTCCCATATCTGAAACAGCGATAATGGATTAACACTAGAGTCACTAAAAGGTTTTAAGTACTTAAGCTAAAACATTTTTCTTCCACCATTAGAAATAACTGGATTTTAACCCTCTTACGTCAAGCGAGGCGGTCCGGGGAGGTCTAGAAATTTTGCATTAACATCGACGAATGCCGGTCTGAGGCAGTTGGCTTCTTTTGAGAGCAGGTTCAGTTCGAAGATCGCTTCGAAGATAAGCCCGGTAGGGAGTCCAATAATCCTTGCCCATCACAGCCCATTTTCGTTCGCCTTAAGGGAAGATCATAGCAGGGGTAGGATAAACGACCACCCAGATTGGGAGAGTCCAATTCATGTCGCATTCTCCCCAAAAGTCCCGGTGGTAAAGGGTCTAAGCGAAAAAGTCGCCTCGGGATTAAATAAATAATCTCACGAAACTAGAAACTTATTTACTGCTAACTTTTATAGCCATTTCTTTTTATAACATTTCCCAATTCGTAACCACCTTCTCTTATAGGAAAGCTACATGGTTTTCATTAGATTATTCAATTACTAGCCGCCTTCGGCGACCAGCTTGTTCGCCTGAAATACGATTTCAATTGAATTTTGCATCATTTTATATTCATGGTTCTCTTAACAACGTAATTTTAAACTTCAGATTGTGGTAGATATTTAACCCATGTTCTATTAGTGACCTTGGACCTCTTTTGTGGATTGTCTACAAAAATGCTCCTAATGGAGTCAAATAACTGACCATATCATGTAACCACTAATTCCATGTTGTCGGCACTATCTTCACTTTCTTATTCCTCTTGTAAAATATGCATCCGATTTCAACGTTAAAATGACGCAGCACATTTTATAGCCAGAGGCATGTTACCTGGATTAAAACATGCTAAGAAAAGAATGAAAACATAGCAACCATAGCCCTTCAGCTTACAGGATAAATTTCTTAATGTAAGCAAAGCAATATCTCGGAGTGCTTGGTGTACAGATTTCACAACAATTTTGAAGAAATAAAATATGAAAGCAAGATGTATTAGGATATCATCTCAGATTATAACAATGAAAGAGAAATATCAATTAAATGTTTGTTTATACGATGAACACGGTTTGAATTGCGTTGCAACAATGAAAAGTATTGCTGTAAATTATGCCAAAAAATATTTTAAAAAATTTATTAAAAAATTAGAGAAAAAAATTGTACAGAAAATTAATTGATATCATTGGAAAGGTAACGTTTTGCACTTTCAGATGGTATTAATGGTGTTTACTGCCAGCGTTTTTGCTGCTGTTTATAAATGAGGAACGTGTAAACGGTGCTTTACTGTAGTCAGTGGCGGTTTTTCGCACAGGTGTTAGAGGTGCTGACCTCGTGCCTCAAGACCTTGAGAGGCCTCAAAATCTGTTGGATGTACATCGTAGTGCAAAACCTACGACAAATTTACATTAGGTAGGGAGAAGGGGTCTCAAAATAATTATACGGCAGTGGCCTCATACTGTCAAAATCCGCCACTGACTGTAGTAAGTAATAATGCAAATGATAATCGATGGCTCCATTAGAAACGAAATTTTACCAATGGCTAGCGGCTGTATGTAGAATTTCAGGTAGTGCAAGTTGGCGAGTTTGTCCAGTTTCTGGGCGGCCTGATTCTTCGCCAAGTATGCGACAAAGTAATTGTGACTGTAATCTGTTTCCGTTATGGGTGAGATTCTCAGTTCAGTGTTGTCTTCACCCAAGTTGATGTTCCAAGGCTTTTTATCTGCAAGACAATGAAACAGAATTATTCACAATTAGCACGACATGGAAATTCTATTTTGGCGTCAAAAAGTCACAATTCTTTTTAAATTACTTCCTAGATTTATAGATACTTTTCCGTTAGACGGGCGCAAATGTCGCCAATTGTGAACCAAATGTTAGAGCCAATACAAGCGAAACCATTTGGCGCAAAGTCGCATAGTTCCGTCAGCGGCGCAAATGTCGCCAATTGTAAACAAACGTGAGAATAGTTGCCAATCGAAGCGATTTTCCGTTAGCTGGCGCATATGTCACCAATTTGAATCAAACGCACAAGTCGCCAAGCGAAGCGATTTTCCGTTAGTCGGGCGCAAATGTCGCCAATTGTGAACCAAACGAGAGTCAAGTCGCCAAGAGAATGGTTGTAAGAAATTTGGCGAAATTCTACATTATTTGGCGAATTTTCGCTTGCGCCCGGCTAATGGAAAAGTTTATTAAACTAAAGTGATGAGACGCCTGGCACATATCTGAATTTTGTCCCATTTTCCTAGCTTGAAAAATATTCCGAATTTTTCCCGTTTCTTAAATAAAATATCTCTTAATTCACTTGGAGTAACTAATGCGAATAAAAAGAAATAATGATGAAGTATATTCCAACTGAAAAAAACTGTTTTTTAGGAATTCTCCCTTCTATTTTAACTACTCGTGGAATGCCGTCTCTGCATTTTAAATTTTCTTCTTAAACACTTTTATTTAATTTGACTTATTTCATGCTGATAAAGATGGGATTTTGCAATCCATTTTACATTCAGTTTCTAATGTGATAGAGTTTTGAAATTTTGTGCAATCGCGTGGTATTGTATACTATTTTAATATTTTCAGAATTTATTTGTCAGCTGATCGATTAATTTAAATTAGATTTTTATACCATACGAGTGGCTCCACCTGGTTAAGAGATTGAGGAAAAAATTCAAGTCAAGAATCCGTAATATTTATAATATGGAATTATAAATTAAAGACTAGTTTGTACATACGCACACCAAGTGCCTTGGGAAAAAAAATCTATTTTACCTAAATTATGCCTAAGAAAGATAGTACAATTTTAACTTATAAACTTCCTTTCTAATTTCGGAAGGAAAGTTTTTAAAACATTAATAATTTAAGTTAACATACGAATTTATCATATAGGTTTTAATCATTTTTAAAGACATAAAATGTTTTATTTTTGTGATATTTTGAAGGATTCGTGCGCATCTTTAAACACTTTTTTATTCAATGATAAGAATAAAATAATAAAGTCCGGGTGAATCAAAAATGCAAATAACTGTTGAAATTGTTCACAGTCACAGTTCTAATGGTCTGAGTAAAATACGCACCAAAATAAAGTTCTGCTAAAGACGTTGAAAATTATCACACTATACGATTTTGATAAGAATTAGCTTTTGGGTTTTTGTGGCTATTGATGAATCGCCATCATCCTTTGGAGCATAGGTTCCCAACCTGTGGTACGAGTACCCCTGGAGGTACGCGAAGGACCATTTGGGGGTACACTAAATCAAAGCTGTTAATGGCGGAAACAAGAAAACATACGGGATTAAAAGTTAGAGAATTTTGTTTCTCAATGCGAAAACTTGCTACAGTCGAACCGCGATATAGCGAACCTTTTACACGGTCCCAACTGAAGCCCTATGTATTTTCATGCGTTTACAACTAACAGCAAACGCTAGATACTCAGTTACAGCGAACCGAAAATTTCTGAAACTTCAAACTTTTACTTGCCCAAAGGGACATTCTTTACTAATTGTGCTCAAGTCAACCCAACTTCTACAAGAGTTACCCCTTTTGCATGAAATACTCTGGACCAGAGACCACATTCCTCGCCTGTTGCACCTTTGTTAGAGTCGCTGCTAACCCCATGTGAGACAAATGAACAATAGGCAAGGCTCTTTACAGTTTCTGTCTCTCCTCCTCCCCCCGGTGGACACCTGGTCTAGTGTCAACCAGGGAAGGAGGGGGGGATTTCTGGTCAACTGGGGAAGTGAATGCGGAAGATATCGTGGCATTAGTAAATGAAGAAAACAACTCTATTGTAGATTCGTCTTCAGATATGGAGGAAGAACAAGACGAACCAGGGCATTCAATTGCAGATGCAAAAGCAGCTACAAGCGTTTTGAACAATTTCTTTTTTGCCGCAGGAAACATCTACGAACATGTTGTGGACCTGTTTAAAATAGTGGATAAATAAATTGACGAGTTGTATATAAAATCGAAAACTTTTCAACCAAAAATAACATCTTTTTTCAACGTAGTGGGATAAGCAAATAAGTAAAAAAAAGATAAATGTTTAGTTTGTTTATTATTGAGTATATTATTTAATACTCTATTTGTCCCTAAATACTAATGAAAATATTATGTTATTAAAATATTATATTATTATAGAAGTAGTATCTTAGCATGTTGGGACATTTATTTATTTATTTTTTTTTTGCAAATACGGATACAAAGAACCTCGGTTAAAACTAACTTCTGAGTAGGTCCGTTGAGGGTTCGTTATAACGGGGTTTGATCGTATTTAATAACTATACCACTTGAATAGTTCATTATTACGAAGTATAATTTTTAGTTATCCTTGTAAGTTAAAACGAAATGATTACAACGCTGGTTTCATTTGCTTTGGAGTCCAGCTAATACTATTGTAAAAATGGAACAAAATGTAAAATCAAAAATAAATCAGTATTATTGATACGCCAACCTGCTTATCCAAAGGGTGTAAAGCATGTCAGATGAAAATAATTCATGCAAATGTTATTAATTCGAGTCATTTCACTTTTAAGTTAACTTTAGCTTACCTTAGCGTTATTAATATAATAGCCCAGATCTCTCGGTAACGCTCTGACGTCATCAACAATAAAACTCGCGCCATAGCCCTGCGAGACGTTAAACAGCATTATTTCATTGTTAGAGAACCTAAATTTCGGTCATTTTAAATTTAAAAAAGTAATTGTCGTTCTAATTTCAAATTTAATAGCTCTAAAATAGTGAAATAAAATTTGCTATCCATTGATATCAAATTTATCTCGCTATGATTAATAGTTCACGAGAAATTTTAAATTATATTAATCATATGTTTCAAATTAATTTCCGTTTTACAATAGAAAGTAGTAAATCACATCAGTGGTATATCATGCTCGTGATATAGTTTGGACGCCACGATGGATCTGAGTATTTATTGCAATCGTGATGATATAATTTGATATTATTTTTTGGCAACGTTTGACAAGCAGAGAAGTGCCTTGTTTTGAAACTAGATTTTCTATCTATCTAGATTATATCTACTAGATTTTCTAGATTTTTTTTAGACCAAAAGGTTTTTTGAATAAAGAAATATGTAAATAAAAGATATTTCCTGTCATAAAACATATGTTTATTTAATTTGCTTTCAATCAATGTTAAATATTTATTTACACACGTCAAATTTGACTGGAAATCTCTCGAATGAAGAGGCAATTTGCACCCGTCATGGTATGACGGGTGATTTTCTAGTTATTGGTAAAAACTAGAAGGGGATACGCGAAAACGAAAAGAAAAAGCAAGGGGTACGAGAGGGAAAAAAAGATTGGGAACCTATGCTTTAGAGAGAACAAACAGATGGGTTTAAATTTTTCCAAAGAGGGATCTGTTTTGGAGGATGAATTTTATTATTTTATAGATTCTATGCCTGTAGAAGTTGTTGGACGAAACTTTCTAAGCCATTCTTGAATTAGATTTGGTACCCGGCAGTATAGGGGGTAGATAACAAAATTAAAAAAATTAGTTGCAAAACTAGCTAGATTTCTTGAACATTATTGTAACATTTTTTGTAATTCCTAGTTTTAAGCAGCTAAAATCAAATAGAAGGTTAATTTTTCGCTGATAAAGAGAGGGGGCGACGTCACTGTCGAAACAATAATTTAATCAGTTGATACGTAAAAGCGATGAGCATGAATTCGTTGCCAATGCTGAAATTGGCAAATTTTTGTCAAAAAAAAAAAAAAAAAAAAAGAGGATTTAAAGAGAAAAGTTTTTTGAAAGGATTTAAAAGTTGAAATAATGTTCGGAACGTTTGTAGAAGGGAATTTCTATTAGTAAAAGTAATCATCGAAAAAAAGTTTCTCAAAACTGTTTATTTTTCTATCATGAAATTTCCCCGGGTCCTCAACGACTGGATTTAAATACTTAATTTGATTCGTTTTCATCTTACTTTGAATATGAACATTTCTTTCATGAAATGTTCATATTTTAATTATTTTTTCCACCATTCCTCGTGTAACTACTTAAATTATTACCAACTTATCTACGTATCAATTACTCAACTTTTTTATTACCTTTGCTAATGATTTTCTCATTTATTATGTCAATGATTTGCCAATAGATGGCGCCATGATGAATGGCTAGTTAAGTCCTCGGCAGTTTCCCTCGAGTTCTCTATGTCTGGATTTAAATTTAAATAGTTTTCGATTCGTTTTCTTCTCATCTTGAATTCTGAACAAATGTGAGTTTTCACTTTCATTTACATAACGCTGACTAACGATCACAGTATTGCCGGGATGACTGCCTATGAAGGTGATATGTTACATCAATTCCGATTTATTACCACAATGGCAGGGAAAACGAAGGAATTCTGATATTCTTTCTGAATAATGTATTTTTTCTTATTTTATTTCATAAATTTATTTTTATGGAAACTATGAACAAAATGACGAATTTCTAAATCGTTAGCGCCTCTAACACCTGTGCGAAAAACCGCCACTGAATCCCTGATGTATTTTTTCTTATTTTTTTTCCTAAATTTATTTTTATGGAAACTATGAACAAAATGACGAATTTCTAAATCATTAGCGCCTCTAACGCCTGTGCGAAAAACCGCTACTGAATAGCCCTGATGTATTTTCTCTTACTTTGTTTCATAAATTTATTTTTGAGGAAACTATGAACAATGTGGCCCAAACGTGGCTATACAGCTAGGCATATACTTCCAATCGGGAAAATGCTTTAAATGAAAGAAATAATTTTATTTTATGTTGTTTGGATATATAAATGTACAGCTTAAAAATTTACGAAGTTTAAATTTTTATACAGTCCTATTAGTCATATTTAGCAAAATATTTTTAACGCACTAACAGTTTCAATAAAAATGTGCTACTCTCCTGCGCCTAAAACTTGCCCAAGTTGTGAAGCTATCGCTATTTTAGACCATTTCAGTGGCCGCCTATAAGGAAGATCTGGCAGTCAGCGACGACGCTTCCACCAAGTGGCCGTTGATTGGCGTAAAATATCGAAATTCAAGTCTTCATAACTCGGTTAGTTTTGATATCAGAAAAGTGGAGCTTTTTTTTGTTTAAAGTGTTAAAGTCTCAAGAATATGTTATTAAATATAACTGATAGGATTGGGGAGTCTGTATAAAAATTTAGACTCGGTAGTTCTTTCAGCAATACATTTATTGACTCAAACGAGATAAAATATTATCCATTAAGTCATTTAACGCATTTTTCCAATTGGAAGCACAGCCTATCTATTGAGGTTCGGAAATTGGCTATTGGGTTAGGATTAGAGCAAACACGCTGCGTAACTAAGAGGCCCGTAACCGTATAGATATAACGAAAATATCTGGCGAAGATGCTAATAGTCAAAGAAGGCTAGTTTATTATAAGAGGATACTAATAAAGGGAATTTCATTTGTGGAAGAATTAAAAATACAAAAATAATAGCAGACAACGATAAGAAGTAAGAATCC
>BGPR01000440.1:13101-28200 GCA_013235015.1 Araneus ventricosus | reverse complement strand
ACTTCGTAGAATCTTTTATTTGCAAACAATACGTCAGTCCCATGAAAAACGTTTAAACGGTGCTTTAATGTATTAGGATCATATCTAGGACTATTTAACTATGCACAATGACATGTCGTAGAGCTTTTCCTAGACTGTCAGAATGATTAACCAATTATAGCCGTCAGAAAGAGAAGAAGTATTCTAAGATACGCAATCTACTGCCATTCATACTTCGAAGAGTCTATTATTTGCAAAAAATACGTTTTTGTAGTTTCTGTATAGAAATTCACAGCTTTTGCCAAGGTTCCTTGAATTTCGGTGTAGATGTTCTAAAAGCTTCGCGTCAAAACCTCTGGAAATGTTTCCCATTGCCATCTTAACACGTTGACTGCCGAACTTATTTGAAGAAATATAACAAGCGCGAGCTATCTTCCGCAATGTGTCATCGAGACGCCGGTAAGAGATGCCCTCGTCAAGACAGAAAAGGCCTTGAGGTGGCCGGCGGCGTCACGGCAGTCAACGTGTTAAATACATTTTCAATAGAATTCTCAATATCATTATTTCTACGACAGCTTGATTTAACACAGTCATCGCTATGGGCGAATTAGATGAAAGCTAAAAGGTAACCGTGCTCGCTCTAGACAAAGACTATAAATGAAAAAAGAAAGAGGTGAATGCATTCTGCGGACATCTATTAACATGTTTGGCTTAATAAATTTGTTGCGCAAGTCAAAATTCTCGTGCGCAGCGAATATTCCTGAAGAACGAGATGTCTCGTTTGTAGCGATGAATGTGTTAAAGAGGCGTCTACTTTTCAAACCATTTTCCGCAATAAACTCACGCAGTAGCGGCGATTGGGTGGTAAAAGTAGGGGGGGGGGATTTATTGACACCTAAAAATCTCCCGGTGTATGGGGAGAGATAACAAAATTTAAAAATTCAGTTGCAAAATTGCCTAGCTTTCCCGGACACTATTGTTTTATTTATAATTCCTAGTTTAGGCAGTAGAAATGAAGTAAAAATTCAGTTGTAAATAAAAATTTAATTAATCCACAAAAAGTGGAGGGGCGACTGCCCCCCCCCGAATCGCCACTACTGAACTCACGTGACCTTACAGTCACATTTTAAACATAACTGCACATGTATCTCACATTATAGTCTCCAAGGGGTTTTTTCTGCTTTGTGCTGTGACGTCACGTGCTTTTTCTTTCTGTGAGAGGCACAATGGATTCCAAAATTATATTGGCACAGCGCATTTTCCATACCACGTGAGCATATCACGTTGACTTCTTTCATCAAAATGAATATGTTGTTGCTGTTTTATCTGTTTGTTGATATTTGAATACTTTTGCTCATATTGTGTGTCAGTAACTCTAGAATTTTTTCCACAAAATCTTCTTCCTTCCTTTTTACTTTCTCGTATACGAAGTATACAAAGAGAAAGTATTGTAATCGTCAAAAAATTCGAACTCGAGATTTTGACGGATCTCCACGTTTTAGACGTCCCTGAGTCCGAAAAATACAATTTTGGAATTATGTCTGTCTGTGAACACGATAACTCGAAAACTATTAGAGCTACGGGGATGAAATTTGGTATGTGGTCTTTACACATAATTTGTAGGTTTCTATCACATTTTGGACAAACTCCGTCAGCGGGAAGTCTGTCTATTTGTATGTCCGCGGTCATGTGAACGCTATAACTCAAAAATTAGATTAGCTAAATGGAAAAAATTTGGTACACAGTTTTATCGTTATGAATGTAAGTCCGTATAAAGGTTTGGGCCAAATCCGTCAAAAAGAGGCGTTCAAATTGCATATTCAATTTCTTTAAATCCGATTCTCATGCGCATGCGTATTGGTAGCAATCTGTTATTGTTGTAAATTTTATTTACAACAATAAATAATGTTTTCAAACATCAATTGTTAACAATTTTTTTATTGTTGTAAATCAAACCGATCTCATTATTTCAGCAAATCTTTCATTCACGCGCTTTTGCAATTGTTACGCTTGTGGTAGTATAAATTGTTTTCTTGGGAATTCAATTCCAAAGCAGAATTTTCGCTTTAGTATTCATTGCATTGCCTATTTTATCGCACCTGCTTCAAAGTAATATTTTTTTGAAACGTGGGAACAGATATTTGATTTCAGTATTGTAATCGTCAAAAAAATTCGAACTCGAGATTTTGACGAATCTCCACTTAGAAAGTATACCAGAAAGTTTAGGGAAAACTACTCCCGCTGGTTCACCAATTTCATTCAGTATCTCTACTAATAATAAGGGATAATGTGTGTGTGTTGGCGCTCTACAGTCCAGACCCCTGGACCTGGAGCTGCGAAATTTGGCACAAACATACTTTGGAGGATGAGAATGTGCACCTTGGAACCCCTTTTTTGGAATTTTAATTGATTAAAAATTAAGCGAAATTTTGGCGTTTTCCTTAATAAGTTAGCAAAATATTACAGAATAAAAATTATTTTTGCACCATCAGAAAGTTCAAAAAAACACCTTTTTAATGATGTCAATTAAATAGTTATACAATTTTTTTCTCTAATTTTAATAACTTTTAAAACTATTTTTTGGCATAATTTACAACAACACTTTTCATTGTTGCAACGCAACTCAAACCGTGTTCATTGTTTGAACAAATATTTATTTGTATATTTCTCTTCCATTGTTGAAAACTAAAGTAATATCTTACTGTTTAATTATTTGTTTTTGATGGTGGTGCTGAGTGTGGCAGCAGTTCTTACGGTGATATAACAAGGAACCACAATTTTGAGAAGACTAATTAATTTTATTAAAAACATTTAAAACTGATAAATGAACTCAACTCGAATTCATAAAGAAAACATATCATAATAATACGTACATAATCATCATGATAACTCATCATCATAATCATAAGACATCACTCCAATTCTGCTATATATACTTATGCAAGAACTAAACATTCCCGTCTTTGGAATGACGTCATAACAAACCAAGGTTCAAATCCTCTTCTTCACTAAAAGCGGATAAAACGAACATTATGTGTGTGAGGAACAGAAAATTGAGGTTTCGTCCAACAGTTTTAATCAGGTATTTCCATCCTGCTAACATGCTGCTATACGTAAAACGACATATGCCTCGACATTTTAAAGTTAAAATAAAATGCATATTTTGCAAGAGAAATAAGAGAATTGTATGCTACATGACACAGATAGTTACTCGAATCCATTAGGGATGTTCATGCAGACAATCGACAGAACAGGTGCAAGGCTACTGAAAGAACATGGGTTAAATGTGTATCAGAATTTGAAATTTAAAATCTCTTTGTTAAGGGAATATATAATAAATATAATATAATAATAATAATATAATAAATAATAATATAATAAAATAATAAATAAAATAATAATATTAATCTATACAAAAGAGATTCGGTTGAAATTATATTTCCAGCGAACAAGCTGGTCGCCGAAGGCGGCTAGTATTCAGTAATATGTACATCTGTGACTAGTGCTAAATAGTCTGCTGCTGTCTATTATATTTAAAAACAATAATCGAAATTTCGTGTTTCCATAATTCCCAAATAATGGATCAGAGGGCATCAAATCATCTATCTATTCGGAAATTTTTCATGCTTTACCTTAGGGATTAACTCTGTTGCGAAATCAGGGTTGCCATATTGGACTTTTTAAGGCCAAATTCTGGAAATTTGGTCTTTTTTAAAAGCCATTGGCCTTAAGAATTTTCATTTGGCCTTAAATTCCTTTTTGGCCTTATTTTTCCTTAAGACTTTTAGAACGATTCCTAATATATAATTTTAGTATTTAGTCTAATAAATTTTTGAACATTGAAAAATAATATAGAATTTTTTCTTAACAAGAGTTGATATATTTCGCTAGAACATTTTATTCTGGACCGACAGGAACAGAATTCCTTTTTCTTTCTTTTCTTTTTTATTTTGAAAGTCCCTCATGAAGATTAAAAAATTGAAAAAATTTCCCTTAAATTTTAATTTAATTGAACAGTATTATGCATGTGTCAATCCAGTGGGATTCCTTTTCATGAAAGAGAGTCATTTTCTTATAACAAAATAAGGAGGAAATGTGCGCTTTAATGAAACTTTTAAACTTGGCCTTATTTTAAAGACGTTTGGCCTTATTTAGCTATTTTGATCTTGCACCCCTAAGAGAAATCATCAGTGCTTTCCAGCTATTTGAAGGTCATTGCGGGAAAAGTTCATCATCCACTCCATGAGTGTTCTCTCACAGCACAAACAGAAAGGAGCCAGAATATCTCTATTAATGTTTTGAATTCCATTAATGGTTGGCATGAGCACTATCAAACAGATATTACTTAGTATGGAAGCAGTGGTGAATCCAGGATCCGGGGGGGGGGGGGCGGTAGCCTCCCCAAAGCTAAACCAGAATTCTTGATTTTGTATAAAATCACTACACCTGTTTTTTTCTTAATTTCCCTTTTTAAAAAACCGTGACGATATTGCTTCCTGGCTCAACTGGCTCGAAAATTTACCCTTTTGTAATCAATCCATTCTTACTTGTAGCAGTGGCGAATCCAGGGTCCGGGTCGGATGGGGGGGAGGCTGATGTCATAAAAATTTCGTACCGGAGTGACGAATGTCAAACCTCATGGCTTATGTAAACCAAAACACTTTAACTTTACAGACTTTGCTCACCTGACAATAAGAATAACAAAGAACACTACAATACTTCCGACAATTTAATAAAAAAATATAATGAAATAACTAGCCAAAAAATGTTTTCTACCGCGTCAACGCTTGCAAGTACAAGTGGAATGACTAGAAAAGTAGGAAAATTTTCGAGCCTGTCAAGCCAGAAAGCAATGTTGTCACGATTTTATTATTTTTCAAAAAATGAAAATTAAGAACAAACAGTTGTATAGTGATTTTCCTAAAATCAGGAATTTTGGTTTAGCCCTGGGGGAGGGCAGCCTCCCGATAGCCCCCCCCCCGGATTCGCTACTGACTTGTAGCGCTCACGCGGTCGAAAACATTTTTTGGCCAATTATTGCATTATGTTTTGTATTTAATTATCGAAAGTATTGTAGGGCTATTTGTGATTCTTATTGTCAGGTGAGGAAAGTATGTAAATTTAAAGTGTTTTGGTTTACATAAGCCATGAGGTTCAACATTCGGGACGACGGTATAAAATTGTTTATGACCTCAGCCCCACCACAGACCCAAATCCTGGATTCGCCACTGTATGGAAGAAAAGATTAATATTACATTATCACCACCGTAGTATTTTTCTCTAAAGAAATGACGGAAGACTGTCTTTTTCAATCAGCCGCCGATGTTAAAGGCGTATGACTACTTTACTCGCGTGATTCTTTTGTTTCTCGGTTTCTCTTTGTTACTCGCGATTCTCTTTTGTTTCTCGAAGCTATTTGGATTCTCTTTTTTACTCGCGATTCTCTTGTTTCTCGAAATTACTCGCGATACTCTTGTTTCTCGAAGTTACTCGGGATTCTTTTTTGTTTCTCGAAGTTACTCTTAATTCTCTTTTGTTTCTCGAAGTTACTCTTAATTCTCTGTTTCTATGAAATACTAATGTATGGAAAATTGGCGAAATAAAATGAAACTAAGTCTGAGCCTCAAATTATTAAATACAGTCGAGATGAGAGCACAAGAGGCAACTTGGACTTTGTTAAGGCAGCCAATGGCACGTGCTAGTAGTGAAGCGATGCACATTCCTACTGTTTGGCCATCAGAGAGACAAAAATCAAAGAAGAATCGTGCACAGCTGCAGAAGTTAGATCATTCTTCGACAGACATTTGGACAACAAATACTAGGGGCGTTCAGAAACTAAGTTACAAAACACTTTATTGAGAAATGCGCTACAATACAATAAGACACAGGTACACCACACTATTTCTCTACATAATCTCCCAGTCGCTGCAGACATTTGTCGGAACGTTGCACTAATCGTTCGATGCCCTGACGATAGAAAATCGCTCCTTGGTCATGGAACAGCTGTCTGAACCTGGTCATCGGTGGAAAATTATCTTCTACCCACATGTTCTTTGAGCCTGCAGAACACGTGAAAGTCGCAGGGCGCCAGATCAGAGCTGTACGGTGGATGCTGCCCCCATCCAAAACAGAGAGGCAAACCCTGTGTTGTGCATGCCTTGTGAGGTCTTGCATTGTCGCAAGAGGACAATGCCTTTGCTTAACTTTCCACGTCTCTTGTTTTTTCACAGCTTTGCGCAAACCTCTTAGTGTTTCGCACTACGACTCAGCATTAATGATTGTGTCTTTCCGCATAAGTTAAGCCTGTGCGATCGTATTCGAACTGCTGGCGCCATTTCACAACGGCTGGACGTGACATTGCATGTGGCCCATACACTGCCGATATTTCACGATAAATCTCCGTACTCATGAAACGTTTTGACCACAAAAAAATGTACTGTTCAACGTACTTCAAAGTTGGAGCAAGTTTCCACCTAATGCACCATTTTTTTTCTCGTACTACACAGCAACGATTGCCACTATCCGAATGAAATTGCTACCGTTGAGAACCGTGGAACTTGTAGTGTTTTTAGTCGAAAATATCACGTCCGCCAGGTTACCACTGTAGTATAATTAGCGTAATGTTTGAGCGTGTAATATAATTAATAAAATAATTCCATGATCAGAAGGTAAACATCCATCTTTATTCGTCGCTCACTTCGTTCTACTTATCTACCAAACTGTTGCCAGACACTGCAAAGTCAATCGATATAAAAATAGATTTTCGATCTGTTGCTAGATACTACAAACTCAATTATCGTCTGCACGAGTTTCGCCATGCTGCCATCTGTGGGGGAACAAGTGTAACTTACTTTTTGAACGTCCGTTGTATAATTCAGAAGTATGAGATTCTACCTGCAGGCTTGAAAAATTTATGTTTATCTGATTTTGTGGCATGGTATAACTAAGGAGCAAAAACGAAAACACAAAAGAGATGCCGTGAGTTCGATTATTTCTGTTGCTGTTTCCAGCTGTTTCTTTCGTTCTCTCTACTGCTGCTTCTTTCGTTCCTTTTCCTGCTGTTTCTTTCGTTGCTTCTTCTGCTTCAACAATTCTTTTCTTAACTTCTCTATATCTCGTTTGGCATCTCGTTGCCTTTTTTGATTCGCTGAATAGTGAAGGTCATTAATTATTAATGCAAATTTATTTTCAATTATTCATGAAACAAAATTATCGACATTAGTTATATTTTTAACATATGTAGTTACCGAGATATAGAGGATCGTGTCACCAATTCATGCGTATTTTTGCCCAACTTTGCGACTCAGTATTCGCTGAACTACAATTCCGATCTTCAAATTTCTTTTGTAACTTCTGTTGTCACCCTTTGTCTCTAAAATAAGACATTAGTTATGTTTTTAACGTATGTAGTTACCGAGATATAGAGGATCTCCCATACCAAGTTTTATGGCGTTTTGGCGTGTGAATCAAATTCCTTCCTGAGACCCCAATGGGAGGAACGTAGTCCTAAGTTAAAAATAATACAGTCGACGCTCGTTATAACGACCCTCTGCGTCCCACAGCAAAAGGTTTTTATAACGAGTGGTCGCTATATTGGATATAATTAAAAAATGTGCACGTGCACACTCAGCAGTTCCGTAAAAACAGGCGATTTTTAAAGAGATTCCGACTAAATACTCAAATTTTTATCATTGGTATTAAAAATAAAATTTTATCAATTAAAAATATATTTCTAAAACAGATTTTAAAGTGGAAAATAAAGGGTGTTATATACTTACAAAACATTTATTTTCTAAAGAAAAAATCAGAAATGGTTGTTTGCAAAACATAATTTTCCATTTCACTTAAATAAGTCTTAACTTATTTCTTTGCCTTTCATACTTTGCTTGCGGTGTAATAAATATCACATTGTAAATTTTTAACATTGTTTTGGATTAACGGTACTCGGTCGAGAGGAAAAAGGAACGGACAAACTCAATAACATATATATATTTCTGTTCTGATTTCGTTTATAAAACTTTCATTTA
Source organism: Araneus ventricosus (assembly GCA_013235015.1). NCBI lineage: Eukaryota > Metazoa > Arthropoda > Arachnida > Araneae > Araneidae > Araneus > Araneus ventricosus. The sequence goes on along the minus strand of BGPR01000440.1, from coordinate 20,194 downwards.
TGTAATTGTATGTGGGTTTTTTTTATTTTGTTGAAGTCCTGATTCCACGGGCAGCGACGTGCGCGTACTGCAGGTTTACTTTAAGCGCTGATCAGGATCGCGTGATTTTTTTTAGTCACGGCAACACATAAAAAGAATGTTTTGGATATTGATACTAAAATGGAAAGAAAGATAATTTGAGCATGAAGCAAATTATTGAAAAATTTAAAATTGGATAATCTCAATTTTACGAAATACTTAAGAAGAATGAAATAACTGAACTGTGTGTACCTGAAAATGGCTCAACTAAAAGAAAAAAGCGGAAGACAGGCAATGAACTGATTAATGAAATTGTTTGGGAGTGGCTTGGCAAGATCTCGAAATTTGTCAATATCTGGACCTATATTACAATATTATATTTTTATGATATCTTGTTAATCTTGGATTATCTTTTTCATTACAATTGATTTAATTTAAATAATCAATAGATATATTTGAAATCCACATATACTAATGAGCCCTTTAAGAAACAGAACCCTGTCTATAACGGAAAATTTTTCTAGCCTCTTTAGATTCCGTTTAGTACAAGTTTTAATGTGTATGTAATTTGTCAACAAAAGGCGAAAAATACAAATCAATTACATTAGTTACTTTTTTATGAACATGATGATTGAGCCAGTACCACCGCTCATCTTAGTTATCAAATTGTTTTCCTGCATGTTTGATTTTCCCGCCCATCTCGAAGTCCCCCCCCCTTAGCTATATCACCCGTGCATTTAAGCTATAAATGGCGGTTCATGTGGAAAATTAAAAATACGTAAATAAAAAGTTGATGTCTGCTTCTTTTCCCCCCTATTAGTATTATGGAATGTATGAGGCATGTTTCTTTAACCGCTTAAGGACCGACTTATTTTGTAACCTACGGTATTTAGAACGAGTTAACTCGGGTTACGTCTTTAAGCGGCTGAGTAAGTACTGTTTAGAAATTCGGCCGCTTCAGCTCTGCGGCTGACGTTCCGCGCATGCGCCTTGAGTATCTGCATCTGTTGGCTAGCCACAGACGCCATTACGAAAGAATTATACGGAATATGGAAGAATTACGGAATTATTTAAGTCCAGTCAATTGAAAATCTCGCCGTTTGTAAAATAAACTCTATCATTCGCTTTTTTAATGCAAAAGATATTAAAGCGGCTAAAATTGATCGGCAGGTCAGTGAAGTGTATGAAGAAAACATTCTGAGCGAAGGAATGGTGAGAAAATGGGTTAGAGCATTTAAAGACGGCCGCACGAATGTGCATGATGAGGAAAGAAGCGGGAGACCTTCTGTCGTTACTGAACACTTGGTGCAGAAAGTTGATGGAAAAGTTAGAGAGAATAGACGCATTACGATTTCATCTTTATCTAATGAGTTTCTTCAAGTTTCAAGAAGTGTTCTTTATGGAATTGTGACAGAACACTTAAATTATCGTAAATTGTGCTCACTATGGGCAGGCGGCAGATTTCTATGAGGATGGGATTCAAAAGCTGGTTGTGGGATACCACAAATGCCTTAATATGCCTGTTGTTGGAAATTATGTAAATTGAAGTACAGGCTTTCATGTAAAAATAAAATTGATAAATAAAAGTACACTTTTGTGTTTTTAATTTCAAAACGGTACTTGCTTAAGAAACAGCCCTCGTAATTAATATTTCTAAATTTATATCATTTCAATTTGCGATTATTTTTCTGTAATTGCAGTGAATTAGCTGTATATATGCATCGGTAAAATATAGGTTTCTTACTGCATTAATTTCTTTATATTTTGTAGGGTAACCGAAGATAATAGAAGATCTTTACGATAGAAGTAATGCATAAGATCTTCCCCAGAAAGGTGGGTTTATTTGTCTCTTTGAAATGTATTTGTGCAGTGGTACCCCGAGAATCCGAACTAATTGGGGCTGAGCTTTGTTCGAACTCCAGGCCCAGATAGCAAAGAAAGCTTGTCTAAAAGGTTTTGGAAACCTTGTCGTCAGCGTGGGTAAAGGGTTGTCACAAAGGTTTCCATGACAAGGGCTGAGCCTTTCGGCAAGGTAGCGGAAAGGTTCGCTAGTCAACAAGAAGCAAGGTTTTCTGTAAGATTTCCCCAAGCTTTTATTACAAGCTTGTTTCAGGCCTTTCAAAAGGTTGTTAAGAGCCCTCCTTCGACGGACAAAATAGAACCCCTCTTCCCCCCTCCGAAGCTATACTCCTTCAGAGGGGTCGAACCCTCCACACTTTTTTCACCCTCTTCAAAGCCATACTTCTGCAGAAGGGTCCAACCCCCGTTTTTATTCCCCTTCTTCTGACGTCATCTTAGTCCAACTTGTGAGTTATCTGGAATGTTAATTAAGTAGATTAATTAGGAATTTTAATTAATCAAAGCTTAATTATTAATTGAACTTACTTGTACGATTTCGTTGTAGATTGTGACGAGACTTCGCATTTCTCCGAGCCCGGAATCGAAATCGCGTTCATAGAGTTGGAAGGCTAACGCAATAATCACTATACCGGACGGGGTTACACACGATGGGACAGGTGGTTCATAAAAAGCTTTCCTACGTCAATTTTTTCGGGAATGGTTTCCGTAACGGTTTGCGTGGAAATGCTTTCGTGGGCTTGTCGTACAAACCTTGTCGGTGAAGTAGTTTATATAAAGCTTTCCTATGTAAACCTTGCGGCAATGGTTTCCGAAACGGTTTGGGCGGAATTGCTTTCGCGGACAGCCTATGGAAAGTGAAATGGCAACCTTTCCGCAACCTTCTTTGCTATCTGGGGGGATTCGGATTAACCAGGAAATTCGGTAAAATACTCTTTATATACCAAATGTATCAGATTGACTCTGGGTGCTCTGCGAAGGTCTACGGAAAGAGCACGCGGCAATTCGCACGCACAGTGGCAAACAAATTAAGGGTGAAAAGAAGATAGCCGAGTTTGTTTCTTCTAATTAAAGTGTAGTATTTATTCCTAAAGACCAATTCGAATACTTCTTTTAAGTTAGGAATAAACATTAGCTTTGTTTCCGATTCGTAATTGTTATTTTCCTTTCATTTTTCAATAAACAATTTGGACTTCTGGAACCTCAGTACGTTTTTCGTGCTTTTGGAATTGCGTGTTTCCATTTTAAAACATTTATATGTTTACATTTTTATAATTAATGTGGTTTTGAGCTTTGAACTGTTGTATTCTTTGCAGTTACTTTTTTCCTTTGTGTTTTACTTCACTTTTTTTCTATGTTTTTGATCATGCACTCTGTAAATGGAGTCATCTCTGTAGCGTGGTTTCTATAAATGAATAAATTTCTTTGAATAAATAAATAATTTTTTTCAGAGAATTTTAAAAAAATGTTCGGAATATCCAAAATTTCGGATTCCTGGGGTTCTACTGCGCATCTTACTGATTTCTATATATTGTAAAAAACTGTTTGAAAATCCTTTCATAACGAAAGAATGTCTCGTCAAATATGGTTTTCTCGTTGCAGATGCGAGCTCCACTTGGCCTGAAATTCACGGTGGTGGGGGACAAAGCCGTGGGAAAGACATGCCTCCTGAAAACATACGTATACGGAACTTTCCCGGATGGCCCGTATGTTTCAACTGTCTTTCCGTAAGTACTGGTCGTCACTACAGATTTTCCGCATCTTACGTGGAAACAGATTTTCCGTATTTCTTTACATCATCTTTACGTGTACAAACTTCTTGGAAATGTATGTTGCACAAAGAAATGTTCAGAATCATGTAGCGATGGAAGCTCGGAAACGCCTTCTTCATGTGCCAGCCTACAAGACGGCACGGAGACAGCGGTGGTCTAGTGGTAAGGTCTCGACTTTGGGGCCGGAGGATTCCAGGTAGGTTTGAAACCCGATCCCACCGAAGATCCGCCGTGTATGGGGCCTATTGCACGTTAAATCATTCGTAGTGGCCAAACGTGGAAGTTTGGAGAGGGAGTGCTAGCTCTGCCTCGATATCTGACCGCGGCTCAAAATTACGAGGTCCATCCCAAAATAGCCCTCGTGTTGCTTCAAAATGGGACGTTAATATAACTAAGCTAAACTACAGACGGAGCGAGAAATAAAAATTGGGCATGCAAAAGAACAAAATGCTTTTTGCAGCTCGATTAAAGCCCTGTTCCGACGACGTGTGACATGGACGCTCGAGGTTCGTACTTGTTGCATCAAGAATCACATCAATTCCATCTACTACTACATCCAACAGATGGCAGCCCTGCAACTTCTACATCAAGCTCTCCCAAATTCAAAAGTCTATGACCATTTCATAGCACAAAGCCTGCGCACACAAATGGGAGGCAACAATCTATACATATGCGCGCAACACAATTATCGCTTCCTTTGATATTCAAATAATATCAAACAAGCTGGGGGATGCTCCTGTTGTGCATCGTGCTCTGTCTTATTCTGTGATGTTTATAAGCCAGTATCCACCTCAGGACATGGAGAATTCCTTTTGTGTCTAGTGGTTAGCATACTCGACTCGAAACCCAAAGCTACTAGGTTCTATTCTACGTACTGCCACAGACCGAAAAATTTCTGTCCGAAACCAAAGCTTGCTTAGAGGCCGACGGATTCATCCCCCAAAAGTCTTCAACTCTGGCGAAATTGGCCTCTTTTGGAGGAACATGACAAAGAAGACGTTCATTACGCAGAGGCCCGTATTGCTGTCTCATATTCCAATTTGTCTTTGTGCAACCTATTTCTTTCCGAGTGTCACTCATAAATCGATTTGCTAATGTCTGTTGTCTCTTCCCAGATTTGTGGCAGACGAAGAATACGTGTACAGCAAAACCGTCGACTATTCGGGCACCTCCTTGTTGTTGGCCATGTGGGACAGGGTGTACAGCACCAAAGAGGACGACTCCCTGCGATCTCTGCAATTCGACAAGGTAAAATTGAAATCAGGGCAGTGCAAGTTTTATATCTATACTAGAAGATTTGTGCCTGTCTAAGACGGGCTTTCAGCTTGCCAGCAATATCTCAGATCTGATTGTCACAGGTTTATTAACGAAAGTTGTAGTAAAAAATTTCATGCAAATTGGCACAGTGCTTAAAAGATAAAAAAAAGCTTGAAAAACAGAACTGAAAAAAAAACCCTGTAATAACTCAGGATTCAAATAGTATCCCATAGTGTTTATACTAATTTCTAGACAGAGTGCTTAAAAAGTGAAAACAGCAAGAACTGATAAAGCATTAGCAGCATTCTTTTTACGAAGGATGAATTAAATAAAAAAGAAAGCAAACGACCGATACTTCATAATTCAACAAAAAGATATTCGATAAATGGAAACATGAACTTACTCCAATATTAACATTACTAATATAATAGCCCAGATCTGTCTCTCGGTAACGCTCTGACGTCCCCAAAAATAAAACTCTCGACATAGCATAGAGAAACGTTAAACAGCATTATTTCATTGTTAGAGCACCTAAATGTCAGTAATTTTAAATTTAAAAAGTAATTGTCACTCTAATTTCAAATTTAATAGCTCTAAAATAGTGAAAAAAAATTTCTATCGATTGATATAAAATTTATCTCGCTATGATCAATACTTCCTGAGAAATTTTAAATTATATTAATCATATATTTCAAATTAATTTCCGTTTTTTAATAGAAAGTAGTAAAAATCACGTCAGTGGAATATCATGCGAGTGGATATAGTTTGGACGCCACGATGCATCTGATTACTTATTGCAATCGTGATGATATAATTTGATAATATTTTTTGGCAACGTTTGACAAGCCGAGAACTGCTTTGTTTTGATTAGAATTTCGAAAAAGAATTCATTTGAAATTTTAACATTTGACTTACGTTTGACAAGCTGAGAATTTCATGGTTATTGAATTACAATAAAATTGTTAAACAACGAAAAATACTTCACGCGCAATGTTGTTTACCGAGAGGTTTTTTGAATAAAGAAATATGTAAATAAAAAAAATATTTCTTGTCATAAAACATATGTTTATCTTATTTGTTTTCAATCAATGTTAAACATTTCTCTCGCATATATATATATATATATATATATATTTAAACACGTCAAATTTGACGGGAAATCTCTCGAATGAAGAGGCAATTTGCACTCGTCATACCATGACGGGTGATTTTGTAATCTATTTTACATTAACAGTTTCGCGATGGATTCGCTTCGCGTGGATGAATCAGCATAAATAAAAAATGCAGGAAACCGCTAAAAAAAGCGGGAGTGGCCTCCCCTAAAGTTTCTCGTATACTCATTTCTCAAAAACTCTCGTATAGCCTGCCAGTTCCCCGCACCCTAGCTCGGATAAAAATTTCGAGTCTGCTCTATTCCCAGAATGCAACAAGTTTCTCCAGGACACGTGAAAACAACAAAACAAACGGAAATAAAATAATCCGAGCAGGATCAGAATTCGCCAAAAGGGAAGAAAAAAGCGCCAAGCAGGAGTCATTAAACATAAGCCTTTCGCCATGAAGCCGCTGAATATCATGCACAGAGATTGCTTCCAATACGATTGCGCGTGGAGATGACAGTTTCGGTTCAAAAGTAAAAAAATTGAATATGCAATTTGAACACCTCTTTTTTAACCGATTGAGATGAAAATTGGGCACAGACTTATAATTAATGTTAACATCCATGATACCAAGTTTTATTTATCTACGCCAAAGGACTTATGAGATATAATTTTTACAAGTATGCGATTATACAGACCGACAGACAGTCAACCCTTTGACGTATTTGGCCCAAAATTTGATACGGACCTACATTCATGATGATAGAACTTTGTACCAAATTTTATACATCTAGCTATTCAAGTTTGCGAGTTATCGCGTTCACATTAACACGGACATACAGACAGACTTCCCATGGACGAATTTTGTCCAAAATTTGATAGAAACCTGCAAATTGTGTGTAAAGATCACATACCAAATTTCATCCCTGTAGCTCTAATAGTTTTTGAGTTATCGTGTTCACAGACATAATTCCAAAATTTTGTTTTTCTGAGTCGGGGAGGTCTAAAACTTGGATATTCGTGAAAATCTCGAGTTCGAATTTTTTGACGATTACAATACTTTCTCTTTGTATACTTCGTATACGAAAAAGT
>BGPR01000439.1:556793-603906 GCA_013235015.1 Araneus ventricosus | reverse complement strand
ATTTTCTAAATGAATGACAAAAATAGTTCTTTTGCGTTGGATTAATTTAGCGGATTTCATTTTTTTTCTAAAAACGAGTCATTCGAATAACCACTTAGTCAAGCTCTCTAAAAATTCGCCGTTACAAATGGCGCCCAACGTGGGGCACCGTTTGTAACGACTCTACTCCTTTTAGTTAGGTTACCTTAGTTGGTGTTCGCTTTAATCTAAAAAAGTACTTTAGGATGAAAAGACGAAGAGCTCCATCAACGATAATGAATTTCTTTTAACAAAATGTAAATAACTGTAAATGTTCATTTATCTTTCATTAAAAGTAATTCATTGTCGATCATGGTCCTCTTCGTTATTTCATTCTGAAATACTTTTCTTTGGATTAAAGTGATAGCCAACACAGGGTAAGCTAATTAAAAGGAATAGAACCGTTTAATACATAATTTCATACATTTTTGTTTCCAGTGGAAAAATTAAAGACTCCCTAACCGACATGATTTGTTCTTCTTTGTGTGAGTTATACTTGAAGAGTTCCAGGGTTTAAGTGAAATAATTCCACATTCTACCATTTATTTCTTCTATTTATACTAACACTGCCTTAATAGTGTAGGAATGTTATATTTTCTGTGTCATAATAATTAAAGTCCATTGTTCAGTTTGCAACAGCAAGAACAATTAGAACTTCACCATCATTTGAAATAGATATAATCAACTGTGAGATCTATTTTCTCAGAAATAAATTTCGTGGACTCCATTCACTTTAACTCTGAACCCGTAGTTTGATAATAAGACATTTTTCTTTTAAAGCTTTCGAGTGTCTGTAACTTTTTGTTTTCAATTTGAAGAAGGTACCAAATTAATAAATAATTAAAACCAGTTTTTTAAAACACACTTTTAAGAGTGTACTCAGCAGTCGAAATATTTTATTCAAGTTATTTATTACTTTTTAATCCTGAAATTAGTTTCTCTCCCATTCACTACTAGGTGGCGCCACTGATACGATTTCAAAATTAAATTTCACTAATCGATTAATCGATAATTAAGTTCTAAAAATGCTGAAAAAGTTTATTATCTTTGAATGCACACAAGTTCACAAAATTTCAAAACTCTAGCGCACCAAGAAGTGAGGAGTAAATAGATAACAAAATTCCATCTTAATAAGCTTGAATCAAGTCAAGTCTAATAGAAGTGTTTAAAAAAGAACAGATGCTTCGTGTTTTTCAGATATATGTGTGTTTCAATCAGCCAGAGAAAAAAAATCATTTTAAATAAGCGTAAAAGAAAAAATAAACATCAAAAGAGCAGCTTTTTGAATAATATTTAAGTAATAAGTGAAATTTAATTCATTTATTAAACTCGTCTATTTAAACATACTTTTTAAATCGTTAATCTTAAACGACTAATTCCTTTACATTTTTCGAATGTAACACCCTATTCAAACTACTTTATGCACGGAAAAATTCTCTATATGAGCACACAGTAAATATACACGTCTTGGGGATATGTCTGAGGGATATGTAGATAAATCCTGTTAAATCAGAGAAATGGGGAAATTTTTCTTCTTGGTATTTTTGACTGAACTTCAATAAATTTATTTGAAATTCATAGCAGATTTTTAGGGAAAATTTGAGGCGTAATGAAAATTCTGACAATCTGATACAATCTAACAGCGATTCACCAACTTAAATAAATCTTGAAAGTCATTCAAAAACCGGAGTATTGTTCCAATACAAATTAATGAAAATTGGACAAATCTGTTCCAAAACCTCTCCAGTTTGCTTGTTTATATTTTTATATCACTACTTATAAGTGCTTTATTCAAAATAAATGGAACACACTTGAATATTATAAGCAATTTTGTTAAATGAAAGTCTAGAAGTATTTCTTTTTCGTGTTTGGGGAAGAGAGAGTAATCCACTTCCTCAGAAATAAGTTTTGTAACATTGCCCACTCGAGTTTGAGGTAATGAGCTGCCACTGTTGATAACTGACATTCGCTACAACTAGTCTAGTCTCCAAACCAATTTAGATAAATACTGAAAGCATTTTTGCCACGATGTTTTGTCATAGCCATGTATCGTTAATCGTGTTTACTCAGATATCCGTTTTCAAAATGATGTAGACATTTTTTGGAAGAGTATTTAATACCACAGAAGAAAACAATACAAAATAGAAAAGAAAATAGAAGACAAATAACAAATCATAAAGATTCTGTATTACAGTTCTAAAAATCAAGAACCAGAAATTTTACTGAATCATTTTTTTAAAAGGATGTACCAAGATAAATGTGAAACAAATAATAAATAGACAAAAATCTCAGCAATTTTTTCTTCTGCACTATCCAAATGAAAGTTTACTCTTTTCTTAAGTTTCTAGAATTGCAATTTATTCCTTCCCAGCCACTTCATAAGTTAAAAAAACCGCTGATAGAACACAAACAATATTTTTCCCTTCAGAATTTGAATTGAAAAAAAACTACCGATGTTATAAGTAACAATAAAATACTGAGTATCTGACTACAAAACAAGAAAAAAGAAGTGAATGATGAAAGGGAATGTTTTCAGTTATTATGTATGTACGCATTCACGGCTGAAAAACTCCAAATAACTTAAGGCGTCTATAGGGATAACACAAGATAGCATACTTATTTTTTTATATCCATAAAAAATATATCTTTGACACATTTTTATTTAAAGGCGCTTCTTTTGTTAAGGGTTGTTTTAGTTATCTTTCCAATTTATTGCAAAAATAAACTCAAATTCTTGTTTTCAAAACAGACTTTCGTAGTTTCTTTACTTATCTCTTAGATTTGAACTAAATTATTTTTGTCTTGTACGTGCTACACATTTTCTACTGGCAATGCTTCGAGTACAGCAGTTTATGTCGGTAGGTTATTGTAGTATCTAGTATGAAATGCATAAATGTAAAATAAATTGTTGTAATATAGTTACGAAATATAGCAATAAATATAGAGATAATGGAGTACTTCTCAACGATAGTTTTTAGTATAGAACAAAAACTTTTTTGTCCTGACTTAGAAATATACATGCATATGAAGTCACAGAAACATTTCCAACATTGCCTGAATAAAAGGTAAAATAAATAATAAATGTAAGGTAGGTAAAATTATTCAGGAACCTCCTTTATTTGAAGCATTTCTTTTAAATCTGCATATAAATTATTTAATCTTTTTCCTTCCTCTTTTAAACCATAAATTCATGTTTGAGTTCTTTCCTCTTTAACAGTTGCGATAAACAAATGCTTCGATGAGCACTTCATTTACAAATACACATTTTTATTACTACTCAGAGTTATGGCACACATTACAGAACGATCACCTAAAGAATATGAATTGCTAACATACATGACAAGACAGAAATTACTCATGAAGATTTATAAATTTCATTCTGTATACGGAAAATTATGCAGATAAAATTTCAAGTTGCACAATATAACGAATTTTCTCAAATAGTTTAGCCAGTGCCAAATACTTTTATGAGTGATCATTCGCTCATATAATGCACATTTGGATAATTAACATTCACCAGCACCTCCAACTCGCTCCTCCTGCGAGTTATCCACAGTTCGAGCAGAGGAAGCCACCGTCTTTGTAAGCGCACTGTTCATAAATCTCATTTGATTTATGTTGAGATCCCGTTCTTCTGGTGCGAGCCGCTGGGACAATAAATGAGCCGCCGTTGACAGACATAATAGAGCCGTCAAAAATGGTGAGATCTGAGCACGGCGCCAGAAAACACAAAAGTAGATTAACAACGTCTGTTTATATGAGAAACTGTCTACTGTTCACCGTAGAGGAAGATTAGTTGTTAAATTGATTCCAGAATTGTAGTTGGCATGCTTTCACTCAAAGTCTCTGACATGCGCGAAGGTTTGTTTTCTGAGTTTAAAGAATAGTTTGAAAATATATAAGACTTCATAAGTTACATGTTAGCAAATATATAATATCTCCTTTATCTTTACCCTTATTCCCAGATGTTCGCAATCCATTCCTTAGTAAGTAATTTAATAATATTTGAAGAAATAAGTATTTTTCACTTTATAATGCAGACTACTATAATATTTCCGATTATTAACCGCTAATTTTATTATTTTTACTGACTATATAAAAAGTATCTGTTTTCTTTTAGTGTAGTCAGACTAACGCTTCGTTTTGAATCTGTACGAGGACTATTTAAGTTAAATCAAGCATATACTGTTGATACATGCAAAGCTGGTCTGTTGCTGTGAACGGTACGACTAAAACTAATACCATACCAGACAGAGAGTCCAAAAAAATTAAGACGTCATAAAAGATAAAAATTTAAAATCTCGTATTAAAGATTTTAAAGCATTTTATTATTTAGTTATTTATTGTTTTAAAATATCATTTTTAATCCAGTCTTGTGAAGTTTCAGATAGAAATATGACATCGTATTTTTGCTTTTTAATTCAACCCAAATGAAGCAAATTAATCCAGAATTTTTACAAATCAGGTGTGATTGAATGAGTAAGTTAAAGGCCGAGGTTTTTATTTGAAAACATGGCTATAAATTCAATAGCTATATTATAAATACATAGCAACCTATAAATATAAAATCGTATATATTTTATTCGTATCCAGAACCAAGGGAAAATCTCAGTTATGGAAGAGTATTGAAAATAAACAGAAAAAATTTATTGAGACTACAGGAAATTGAATGAAATCAAGAAAAAGGATAGTTATCCTTTATCATGAATAGATGACACCCTAGATGCTTTGAACGGAAGACAATGGTTCACGACATTGGATTTGAAAAGTGGATACTGGCAAGTTGAGATTCAACCTGAAGATAGAGAAAAGACAGCCTTCACCACCGGACAAGGACGTGTCATCTCTTACTTTAGAAAAAGCTTAGGTAAGCCAGGAATAAATTATTGTGTTTGACGTGAAGAATTACTAGCCATTGTTAAATCTATAGAGCATTTCCATCACTACCTCTATGGACGGAAGTTTCTTCTTAGGACAAATCATGTATCATTAAGATGGCTTTTGAATTTTAAGGAACCTGAAGGCCAAATAGCTCGCAAGATCTAAAGACTTCAGGAGTATGATTTCGAAATCCAGCATCGCAAAGGACCCTCTCACGGAAATGCAGATGCCCTCTCTCGAAGACCCTGTGAAGAAAGTTGAGAACATTGCACGAATGCCGATAAAATGTTCGGAATTGAAACAGATATTTTCGTGAAAGTTTTAACAACGAGAACTGTGGATCCCTCGTCTTCATGCGAGATCCAAAAAGCGCAGCTAGAAGATCCTACTATTAGGCCAATTCTGGAGAAGAAACTAAATTCGGCGGATCGACTATCTTGGCAAGAAATCGCTGCGGAGAGTCTTGCAACAAAACGATACTGGGCTCTTTGGGACTTCTTACATCTTAAGGACGGTGTTCAAACCGAAAGTGGGTGAATGATAATGGAAGCTCATGTCGATTGCAACCTGTTCTCCCAAAGAGTAGAATTCAAGAAGTTCTGCGAGAGACTCATGACAGCGCAAGTGCAGGGCATTTTGGATTCATGAAAACTTTAAGTAAAACACTAAAGCGATTTTATTGGGATCGACTTCGTGCCGACGTTGAAAGATGATGTAGAGAATGCCTCGCCTGCGGAGCCAGAAAAGGACCTAAATCAAGAACTAAGGGCCATTTGCAGCGCTATAATGTGGGAGCACTATTCGAAAGAATGACTTTGAATATCCCAGGGCCTTTCCCTGTAACGACAAAGGGCAATCGGTATATCCTAGTATTAGTGGACTATTTTACCAAGTGTCCTGAAGCAATTCCCATGCCAGATCAGGAAACCTCGACTGTAGCTCGTTCGAATCTGGATTTCATGTTATGGCTGGATTTCATGATATTGCATTCGGATCAAGGAACAAATTTTAATACCACTCTCTTTACTAAGTTTTACAAGCTTTTGGGAATTTTGAAGACTCGAACGACAGGGCTACATTCTGAGTCCGATAGCATGTTCTAGAGGTTTAATCGAACGATTTTAAATGATCTGTATGTATTTGTTTCGAAGACTCAGACTGATTGTGATACACATTTGCCACTTTTTCTCTGGGTCTATAGAAGTGCGAAAAATGAAGTGACCGGATTGGCTCCTGCAGAGATGCTTTTCGGTCGAACGCTGCAATTGCCCTGTGATATCATCTTTGGACGACCAAGTGAAACGCCTTCCTTGCAGGATGAAAACCTGAAAAATTTAGAGGCACGTTTGGAAAGCGTACACGCGTTTCCCAGAGAGCGAATTAAACTGGCCAACGAACGAATGAAAACTCCTTACGACTCAAGAGAAGCAGACCACCATTTTAAGAAGGGTGATCTAGTGTTAATGTACACTGGTGAAATAAATTGAGAGAATTTGCATATTTTATCGAATTTCATGAAAAAAACTGAACTGAATGTAAAACCACTGCTTCTAGACGAAAATTCAAATCTTGTACGTCAAATACGTAAGCGTACACGTGTGTGTAGGCGGAGCTAGTAGAGAAACAGGCTTGATAAGCGTGTGTAAGGTAAGACGCATTTCGTTCGCTAGTACACCTCGGCGAATTTCTTGGTGTTATTTTGCTGCAATCGGTAAAATTCAAATTGTAACAGTAAAAATGAGTAACCACCAACGTTTAGATGATGGAATGAGGTGGCGAATTGTGGGGAGACTAAAAGCAAGCCAATCTCAAGTCCAGATTTGTAGAGAGTTCAATTTAACGCCCAGCGTCGTGTGTAACTTATGGAAACAGTTCCAGGATACCGGATCCATCTAGAGAAAGCCTGGGCAAGGTCGTCCAAGAGCTACCTCGGCCACAGAAGATCGTTATTTGCCCATTATAGCGAGGCGTAACAGGGGTGCTACAGCTTCTAAGCTCTCCCGTGACTTGTATGCAGCCACAGGAATCCGTGTATCAAGGGTAACTGTTTCCAAAAGACTTCATGAGATAGGGTTGTTTGCAAGAAGACCTGCTGTTTGCGTCCCGCTCACTTCTACGAACAGGAGAATCGTTTAGCATGGTGCAGAGAGCATAGAGATTGGAGTATGGATCAATGGGCGACCGTTCTCTTCACTGATGAGTCCCGGTTCAGCCTAAACACAGATTCTCGCAGTACGTTTATATGGTTAGAACCAGAGACCCGCTACCTACCCTCCAATGTCCGCGAAATCGATTATTATGGCGGAGGGGCAGGCATCATGTTGGATGGCCGAACACCCCTCCATGTCTTTGAAAGAGGCACTGTGACTGGTGTGAGGTATAGGGATGAGATCTTGAAGCCCTATGTTCGCCTTTTCAGAGGTGCAGTTGGCCTTGAGTTCATTTTAATGGACGATAACGCGAGGCCCCATAGAGCTCTTCTGGTCGACGAATTTCTAGAGAGTGAGGATATTCGTCGGATGGATTGGCCAGCCATATCTCCAGACCTCAACCCTATAGAGCATGTCTGGGACGCTCTGGGGAGGGCAATTGCAACTCGCAACCACATCCGAGAACCATCCAGGAAATGAAAACAGCGTTTCTGAACGAATGGGACCAATTGCCACAGGAAATGATAAACTGCCTTATTTCAAGTATGAAGTCACGCTGCAAGGCCTGTATATCTGTAAGAGGGGACCATACCCCCTATTAACCCATTTTTTTGCTTATTCTGCAACCGCTGTTTCATAACTTCAGACTCCAACGAGTGTTACGCACGATCATGGGTGTGCATTGCAATTGTTGAATGGTTATTTGTTTCGTATTGTATCAATGTATGTACATATCAAATTTCATTAAAATCGGTCCAGTAGTTCTAGAGATAATCGACCAAGTCTGCAAATTCTCTTAATTTCTTACACCAGTGTATAATCCGAAGCGACGGAGAGGTCTTAGTCCGAAGTTGCAACAGAACTGGGAAGGACCTTATACTATTGTCAAGAAACTGAACGATGCTGTCCACAGAGTACAGAGGTCACCGAACGCTAAGCCAAAAGTCATCCACATTAATCGGCTAGCTCTATACCGGGCCACGGATCATAGTTCTATGTAATGAGACTGCCTGGACGTTGAGTCTTTGAAGAGGGTAGCAGTGTTACGAAATAGTAAAGATGTTTCCCTGATATGGTAAACTTGGCGACTTAGCAAAACATTTGGCGACAAGGCGACTCTGGTGACAAAAGGAATCCTGAGCTGTCGTCCTATCTCTACTGGGAGCCAGTAATTTCATGAAACTTCTAGAGATTACATCGCTTCTTATGTAATGACGTCACTTCCTGCTGAAATGGTATAAAAACAAGCTTTCAAACAAGAGTTTTAAGTTGTAATTTGAACATGAAGCAAGCTGGTGAGCTGAGAGATTCTGAGCGCTATTGAAATTTGCTGTAATTGAGATTTATTAGAAATCTCTGTTGTGAATTTGTACAAGTGCAGATATGTTACCTGCGCTACGTTTGTTTTCCTATAATATTCGTAAAATGAAGAGCTTTATATTTTTATCCTGCTTATTGGACTGCATTCACGTACACCCACAAGACGAATTTTAAGTTAACAATATTATTGTTACCTTATTTGCTCGGAATAAAATATTTTCATCTCGGGATAAAATCCGCACATGCTCCAAGAAAAGCAGCAGACGATAACAATAAAAACATTCTTAGAAATAGTATTTGAAAGCACTTTCAAAAATTAATTAAAATTAATCAGAATATTGCATGGAAATGAAATGGGTATCATTGAGAAGCTAATTTTTTGAACTTTAAGAAGATGTTAAAATGGATTTTTTCGGATAATATTCTCCGAACTAAAGTAAAAAGTTCAAATTTAAGGTAATTTTTAATTAATTAAAATTTTGAAAAATACTTTCTTAATGAGCATCTACTAGCCAAAAAGATATCACCTGCAGAATTTCAGGTTTCTAGTCCCAGTGGTTTGGGAGATTCGTTGATGGATCAGTGAATGACTTTCCCTTTTATATATATAGACTAGCCGCCCTTCGCAACCAGCTTATTCGCCCGGAATAATGACTTTCCTGATTGTTAAAATTGACTGCGGTATGCACATTTATTTAAAATTTCACTTTTATAGTTTGATAAGGCTGGAAAATATGAATTTAATGGAAATAAAAATTTATAAACAAATGAATTACATTTTTCTAAACCTTCTTAAGAAATAAAATATTTTAATATTCGACATTTGTAACTCATTGTCTACGCACGGCCAAATTTAACAACAAATGATATCATAAGAAAAGCTGCAAAATATATAGGTCAGTCTATATTATTTATGTTGTTACTATCCCTTTATTTCAACTAACACAAAGCCTACAGCGATGAATTAGGTAAAGTTGAATGAGGTTTTATACCGACTGCTGAGATGGAATTCTCTGTTTATGTGCAAGCAACATGGATGCATAGCTCATTTTATAAAGACTACAGCGATGAATAAGGTAACGTTGAATGAGATTTTATACCGACTGCTGACATAGAATTCTCTGTTTATGTGCAATCAACATGGATGCACAGTTCATTTTACAAAGCTTACTTATATACATATATAACACGTATCTTAAATTGACTTTTGTGAATTTAATTTCAACAACTCAACAAGTAAAATCATTTTGGGTTGTGGGAGGTTAAATGTGTGAAATTTTCGCTTGGGTTCACTAAAAGAAACTAATTTCCAAAAACAGTATCAATGAAAACGTTAAAAATTATCAGCTAGACTTAAAAACACGGTACAGTGTCGTCGCAAAACTTTCGCCAACGTATATACCTTAGCCGTATGAATTCTGAGCTAAATTTGGCGGTTAATCGCTTGAACAAAAAAATCTCCAAATTTGGCGGCCGAACAGTGTTTTTAAGTTTGACCAAAATATTATTTACAAAGTCACAACTGTCACAATTTTGAAAATAATACATTTTCTGAGGAGTAAAAGTTTCTTTCCAATTTTTTCCTTAGTCAAAATATCTAAAAGGAAAGTAACCCAAATTATGATGAAATTAAAAATTTGTTTTCAGAAAACAAACAAAACCGCAACTGTTTTTTAGCAACAACTTCTTTAGTGGCTTCATACAATAATCAGAAATCAAATACTGAGTGTTGCCAAATGATTTTATTAGATGTAGAAAAATTTTATAAAACTTTAGAAATGATTCCTAATATATATGTATTTAAATGAAGCATATCCGTTACTTTTTGTGAATCGCCTCGTGCGACAAAAATTTGTATGAAAGATAAAACTTCGTCTTCCGCATAATGAATAATTAGAATAGTCTCGTAAAAATGGCATCAGTACCAAAGTCAAACTTTGAAAAATTCTGAATTTCATTTAAGGAATGAGAAGTGGCAAATATTAAAAAATAAATCTTTTTAAATTTGTTAAAATTCGAAAAAAAAAATCGTACCGCAATAAAAGTGATATCCTTAAAAAATTATTTTTTTGAGCATTCAAATGATTTAAGAATAGTTCTTGTCCTATAACCGTTTCAGAATAAAACGTCAAAATTTTGATTAATTATTAATTAATTGGCATTTTAATTAATTTTTGCACTATAGAATAACTGTATTCTATAGAATAACGGATTTCATACTTTAACGGTAACATATATATTGTATAATGATATGAGTAACAGCTTGAATGATTGCTAATAAGAACAAAAAGAATATTAACTTTGCGGGCAGTTAAAAAGGGCGACATGATTGGGTTTCCTATGATTTGAAGGGAAAAAGAGGGAAGCAGTTTCTGCTTCTCAAAATCTCCTTACTTAAGACTTAGCTCGGTCTTATTCTGAAGATTTAGTATGGCACTGCATACTTAATATCGTACCAGTAGATATTCAATAGAGAAAACCAGAGTTATTACCAGATTTGCCAACAACTTTGAAAGTTTCATAAAAAAATAATAGAAAGTCTGACGAAAGCAATTTCTATAAGATTGCACAAAGTACATTTATGCACTCTGTTCGAATTTGAGAAACTTGATAAAGATTATTTTAACATGTCAGATTATTTAAAATTTTTGCTATCATCGAACTCAATATTACATGCACTTCATACAATCTAATACTTGTAAAATGTTTGATATATTATATTGGACGTTATGCAATATTCAGAAACATCATATTTGATGAATATTGCACAACATCCTGAATTCAAATTTCATTCTGTAATTGCATCTTCAAGTACTTTGGAGACACGAGACTTTTCCAAATTTCAAGCAGATATTTTTCTTGCAAACTCGAGCACAAATAAAGCAACATTTATGTCAAACTAATTTTCTAGGATATTTTTCTACTAAGAAAACTGATTGGAGAAAATTTCTGAGTATTCAATCTGACCAGTAATTCTGGATATACTATTGACTAATATATTTGGCATTGCGAATGACTTTTTTGCGAAACACTCCTGAACATACTGTTGGTGAAAAATATTGCCCTTTTATGAACTTAAATTTGATCCTGTGGTATATGTGTAGTGTTACACATATACTATAGTTTATCCTACCATTTATGTATAATTTTATACATCTCAACATGTATTCTACAGAGAATGGGTGGCTTTGCGTGCAAATATTCATTGTTTTGTTTCATTAACTTCCGAGTTAGATGAAAGTTACAGTAAAATGTCTCAGTTTGTCGTCTGAATTTAAATGGCAGTTAGGGAGAAAAATTCCTGCTGCTTTCTCACAGCTGCATTTGATAAGAAAATTTCTACATTTCATTTATTAAGTAATTAGTAGTGCGTTAAAGCTATTTATTTGCTTAATTAAAGTAAATGAAGGTGGTATCTGCAAAGTTTAAATGAAAATTGTTTCGCTGCTGGAATTATTAGGTTTGTGGAACTATCAGGTTTTTAATATAAAGTTTTAAATACAGAAGAGACCAGTGGAGACGCACCAATTGCATTTGCTATGAATACGGAATCATAAATACTTTTGAAAAGAAGGTAATTTCGATTGGTTTTGCAATAGAAACGCATCATTTCATCACATAGCGCCATAATTTAAGTGATTGAGTCAGCCTTGTGTTTAAAATATGACAAATTCTACGATGATGCATTTTTATTGTCGACTACTGTAGCATTCAAAAACTTATCTTGCTCGTATTATATCCATTACCAAGTATGTTTGAAACTAAAATATATCTTAACTGATGTTTTCATTTGATTTATAGAACATTTTTCGACAAATGAAATATTACTTAAAAAAAGTATTTTCCGATTAATCATTTTATTCTCTATTTCTAACACATAAACCAGGAAAAATTGGATTTTGCCTCCAATTAATTCGTTGAAAGCTGTTAACTGCGTCAATCTCATTATTTACATGCAAATGAATTATTTGAAGTTTGCTCAGCCAGAAGTTGCAATTTCCAGATGGTGCTTCGGGTGAGGGGGCTGGAGAAATATTTTCCCAAAATTTTCGGCCCTTTTTCCGTTTTGCGACATTAACTCACAAACGATGCATTTCTCAAACTTTTTTCAATACAAAAGTTAAAGTGCATAAAATTCTGCTCGAATAGTGCCTCATTTTTTGAAATTAAGTAAAGTATTTTGGACACAGTGCTAGTTCAAAAAACGTCAATTTTTATCATTTTTTCTCAAAAGTTGCGTATTTTAGATTTTTGACCTCATGTTTTAATGTAAAATGCTTTATATGTAGAATGCCACTATTTTGAATATGGAACAGTAACAAACATTAGACCTGAATATATCTTTGAACACTGCTACCACGATTTTCACCAAACTTTTCTTAATTTCCCTTACCAGCTTGTGAACAAATTTTCTCTTTAAATAAAGTACTAACCTCGATGAATCAATGAACTTGGAAATAACAATTCATTTTATCATGCATTTATGTTATTGATTCAAAGTATAAAATATGAAGCACAAAGTCATAAAAAGGTTTCAATTTATAAATTAGCTGTTTTGTAGGAAAAAAATCCAAAACCTTATTTCACTTTGGCATCTTTTGGTGAGGTGAGCTGCAAAAACTGCAATTGCTCAAAGCCGTTGTCAGCATCTTCATCCAAAAGTTCTTCAACACAGCTTCGTCATCAGAAATAATTACATCATCATCCAATTTTGGCCTATTTTTAATGTTTTCTGGTACATTGGTGCGCAACGCACCTCTGCAGTTGAAGCAAATCGATGAACATTTCATTCTTTGCTTTCTACAACCACAAGCATTCCTACATCCCTTGGAACATTTGTAGGCAGTACTGTAAGCATTTCTTCTGGGACTTGTACGGCTGTTGATGTGAAAGGGAGCAACCTTTGCTTTGTTGCCTTCCAGCCCCATTTAATCGGGTCTATCACATGTCCAGTCCACAAATTAACCTGGAAAAATGCACTCTATGAATATAATCGAGCAGCTGGTGGCGAACCGAGTGGCGGCTTCTGTAACGTATTTTCAAGTGTTCTGCAAATTTCGAATAATTTGAATGAAAACTCTGCATGTTACAAGCAAAACACATGCGGAAAAATTTGGGATTTTTTAAAGAAACATTCATATCTTCCCGAATATTCGTGCTATGCTTACGAAAATGCACGTAAATATTATGCACATTAAACCATAACCATTGATAAAAGTTACATATCGTTATCAGCTTCCTGTGAAACAGGATGGGTGAAACTCCATTTTCGCCTTCATCCCTTTCTGGTGGTCCCCCTAATTGCCCTCGTGCCCGAATCTTCACTGTAATATGTATATGATACTCTATTGAATGTCACACGATTCTCCAGAACTGATTTCGAAACATAGTTTTGGTATTTATTGCAAATTTCTCGCATTTTACGAAATGTTCTTTAACTTTTGTATGCCAGTGTATTTCGAGGCACGGCCATTTTTTTGGTCTTAATTTCCTGACCTAACAAGACAAATACAGAATTTATTCATTAATATACTAATTTAAATAAGAAGGGAAAATTTTACGGCTATCATAAAAAAAATCCTTTGACTCTAAGTAGTTCTAATTGTAAACAAATCGAAATAAGGTTAAGAATTACAAAGGGACACAAGTGAATTTCAGCAGCATATTTTTACCAAAATCGTATAACCTGGCGCACATTACTCTCAGCTGCAAAAAGCATTTATTTGTAGAATTAGAAACTTATTCTTAAAACCAGAGATATATTCTTTCTCCGTGAGTCAAAACGTTATTTCTGTTTGAAGAGTACAAGATAAATCTTGTGAAGCAATACTTTCTCAAAGATTAATTGTTTACTTCTACTTAATCTTTTCCACGAAAACAATTCCCACAGAACATATATCATTAATTTTTATGTCAGATAAAGAAATATAATTTTTTGAAAGTAGTTATAGATATTGAACACATACTTCAAAGAAAAATCAGTTCAAAATTTGCTTTATAATAATCGTTGCAATGTCGAAAGTTTAAATGTAAAGTATGAGTGAAAATACATTTTTTGCGATCTAGAATTATTAATAATTATTATTATTTAGAATTATTATTAATTTTTTATCATTTTATCTGACTGGGGTTACGTAAAAGAACAATCCAAATATTATTTAGCAACAACAATAAGAAAAATGAATAATTGTTACAAATCTTTTGAAATTAAATAAATTACGGTTATACACATTTCTCCACGATAAACACCGAAAGTTTAAGAATAATTTAGGCTTAACTAGTCTCTGTTTTCTAAAGGGAGAATAAAATCTGAAAAAAAAATCAATCAGAAATTTTTTTTTCACCCCTGTTGAATTGGTTTTAGTTGTAATAGTACATCATTAAAATTATTAAATATGCAGCAAAAGGTTCTCTTCAAAGTAAAACCAACAAAATAAACGTAGTTGTGACTCATTAGCAAGAAAGAGAAACGTAGTTGTGACTCATTAGCAAGAAAGAGAAACGTTTTGGTGAATTGACCAGACAAGGGATGACCTGTTTCAACAGCGTTATCAACTTTTCAGAAACCAAAAAACTTTTCATTTCCGAATTATGTGGATTCAAAAGAACTCATCGATATTATACATTTCTTGGTAAAAGAAGTATTGTTGTCAAAGCAACTAGCAAGACATATTGAAATAACAGAGTTCCGTTTGGTGTCTGAAATCTTGTTCCCGTTCATTAACTCCTTAACGGTTTTGCCTTTATGCCGTGCGTGCATCGAATTAGCGTATGCTTAGTCTTATAAATTTAAATTTATTCATTAATTAGTTTTATGACTGGACACAAAAATTACGTGGAATCCATAAACATCCCAAGTACTCTATGGCTTCTCAGATAAATCAAAACGACAACCCCTTTCCAAAACTCGAAGTTGTCATCTTATTAAATAGCAAAGAAAAGAAACTGTTAAGGGGTTGAAATTAAGTTGATTTAAATTTTAATTTGTAAGACTGAAGAATTGATTAAGAAAGAAAAAATTATTTTACAGCTATGGCGTGCAGTGTCTCATCTCTTAGAGACACTTTCGAAGAACAGGCATATTAATGAAGATATTCAGGAAATATAGAGTCACGGTCGTGATTAGACTGATTAATCACGACCTTGAGAGGAATGTAAAGAACTTTTCTGTAAAAGGGATAAACAGTTAAAAAAAGTAGGGCTGTTAAAATATAGCTCAGCTAGTCGCCGATATCATTACCCTGTGTCTATGTTTGCAACTTGGCGAAATAAATTAGCGAATTGGCGATTGTAGAGACTGAAGGACTCTGCCAAAGTTTTATTTTGCTATATATATATTTCTATATATATTTCGAAAATGGAGGGTAATGAGTGTGAGGCGGCGACCTTTTATGACATATCTAGAGGTTATAAGCTTCCATATGCAATAAAAATTGTCGAAATCTGTCCAGTGTTTGACGCTGGGGAACTATTTGAAGGTCACACCCCCACATAGGGGAGAATGTGCAGTGGAGAACTATTTTTTTTTATTTCTCTCTAAAATGGAGGCTGGTAAGAATCAGGCGACCATTGATGCCATGTCTAGACTTCATAAGATTCCATATGAAATAAAAATTGTCGAAATTTGTCTAGTGGTTGAGGCTGGGGGACTGGTCCTCTGGTTTTGCCAATTATTTTAAATATATAGATACTAGGATGCCAAAACATTTTGGAGGGCACGTAATTAAAAGTGCGTTTTAGTGGGTATCGATGCTAGTTTATGAGCTGTTAATAATGAACTCGGGGGAAAACTTTTTAGCAACAGTATATGCCAGGTTTAATAAATAATGTCAGGTTTATAATGTCAGCGCATGTGCAGGAACGAGTCAAAGTTTAAGTGAATATTGTTCCAAATATTTTGGTCGCTCAGTGTATACTAAGTGTCTGCTATAATCGTGGCCCATTAGCTAATTTCCAAACTGCTGGAGATAGGCATGTACTTCCAGTTTGAAATATGCTTTTAATGAATGCATATTTCGGCTGCTTGCTGAGCCATCTTGGCCCATCTTCTTTTCTGTCGATAGTTGACGCGCACTACATTTTCGGTACATACAAACTAGAGCGCATATGCTCTGCGTGGGTTCAGCTAGTTTCATTTATTTCTTAACGTTGAGGTCATGAAACTTGAATCAATTGTCTGCAGTTGATTTACGTTCTAATAAACGCACATTTTTTTGACAATGATGTCTTACGTTTACAAGTTAGCGTAAAATTCTGATCGGCTATTGAAGATGGCAAACGTTTGACGAGAATTTCAAAATTTGGCGAACGTTTCGCGAGACTGCTGACGTAGCGGTACTGTAATATTAATCATCTCACACCGAGCAAGGCGGTCACGGACGGTCTAAAACTGTCCCCGTAGCAGCGACGAAGGCCGGCCTGGGGCGGTTGGCTTCTTTTGAACGGATGGGAGGTTCTGAGATCACTTAGGAGATAAGCACGGTAGGGGATCCAATTATCCTTGCAAACTACAGCCCATTTCTGTGCGCCTTAAGGAAAGGTTATAGCAGAGGTTAGGGTGAGGTAAATGACCACCCAGGTTGGGAGAGTCCAATTCATGTCTGCCTCCCAAAAAGTCCCAGTTTTAAAGGGTCTAGAAGAAAAAATCGCCTCGGGATTAAAGAGTTAAGCCTAACCGATGATTTCGACAAACGGAAGGTTGAGAGACCCCAGAAATTCGAATTTTCAAACACCAATTGAACATAAATGTGACATCGTCTCCGCATGGAATCACGGACTTTTTGAAATATTCTGAGAGTCTATTGGACGGCCGCAGCAATCAGGTAGATGCGTGTTCCTGAATTATCTTGACTGTCCACGGATGTATAGTACATTTGAGTTGACATGCGATACCGCAAAAAACCAATCGGAGAGTTCTCTGCTTGAATTTCTGGTATGCTTCTATACGTTCCTCCTTATAAGAGTCTTATTCCTAGGACGTGCCACAGAGGAATGCATACTGACAGAATATTTTTTTCTTATTAAGTCTGGATTGGTTTCATTCCCTAAAAGAATTCCTGTTTTTGCCTCTTCTGCTTTGTTTCTTCGAATATAGATGGCGTCATGAGACTAGTGTTTTCTTTAATAATTCCTCCTTCTAAAAGAAAATTAGCGTGGGTTTATGATTACTTGAAGACTTTTTTCTCATTTTTTGAACTATGGGCATAGGGTAAGTTTTTATTTATGAAGGCTTATTTTTATATAGCCAGATGGCTGATAATTTTAATCAATCTTATTGGCGTTTTTATGTGTGTGTTTTTCCTCTTTCTTTTTAAAATTTGCTTTCTGATGTACAGATCTCCTTTGTCCTTTGTTCGGAAATTTCGGGCTAAAAGAAACTATGTTTGGCGTAATGCTAGCTTCTTACAGAAAACTTTCCCAATTATTATTATTTGAATCCATTTCGAATAAATTTCTTAGCTCTTGAAAAAATGGACTAAAATGGATTCCTTGTTTGTTTTGGGTTTTATTCGATTACCCTTTTTTTTACTATCTTTGTATGATCTTGGTTTCCATTGTTTTCTGTTTCTGTTTTGCTGCTGCAATTGCGTGCAACTTAAACATTGTTTAAACTAGCTATCATTTAATCATCATCAGCATTTTATCTAAATTTATTTTCTAACTTTTATTCTATAAATTTTATTGTTTATAAATAAAATTAATTTTGTTGTTTTTTTGTTGTTATTGTTTAAAGTTTAAGTGAAGATTATATTTTAAATTTATTCCAATTTTTCTTGTTGATTGTTTTTCAGCTCACAAAATATGACGTGCTTTATATTTCGTAGCATAATGAAGGAAACGGAGTATGCATTTGGACGCCTTCCTTTCGAACGATTGGATCCAAAATTTCTAAGTCGTTGTGTTTTGAGTTGTCGCACTCCTTTACAAGCGAATACACAGACCGACAGACGGTCAAATCATGCACAGATTTGGTCCAACATTTGGTACACATCTACAATTTCGCTGATAAAACCACATGCGTAATAACATCCACGTAGTTCTTAGAGTTTTAACTCCCTCATATATGAAATATACAAAGAAAAATCGTCGCTTAACAACATACATCACTTATCACAATTTTTCAAAATTTCAAAGAGCACGAAAATACTCAATTTTTCGAATTTTTATATTAATATTTCAGAATTTTTTTAACATCTGATACAAATAAGAGACCGCATGTTCCTACGAGATGTGGAAAAAAAAAGAAATGTTCTTTATTGGTTGCGAAAAATTGAATACTTTCTTCCTCTTTGAAATTTTGAAAAATTGAGGTAGGTGATGTTGCTCGTTAAGAGACGAAGAATTGTAAGCGCCAAAGAATTCAATATCGAGACTTTGATGAATCTGCGCGTTTCAAACCTCAATGAGTCCGAAAAACCGTTATCATGTCTGACTGTCTGTCTTTCGTTCTGTCAGCACAATAACTCAAATAGTCAGATAGATGAAATGAAGTATATGAATTTATCATTAAAATGTTAGATCTCTATCAAATTTTGAGCAGAATCCAACAAAAGGCTGTCGGTCTGGGTATTTCCGTGCAAGTGAAAGCCATAATTTGAAACCGTAACGAATTGGAACAAATGAAATTTGGTATGTGAACTTTTCACGAACATTGTAGATTAGTATCAAATTTTACACTCAATCGATGGAAAGGAAGACACCCAAAATCCATACTCAGAATTCTTCACTACACTTTGAAGCACAAAATGCGCCATATTGTTGTTTGTATACTACAAATTCGTGGAAAGAACACTCCCGCTCTTTCCCATGCATATGGACGGATTCATTATGTAAAAATCTCTTATGTTTCGTGTCTACAGGCAAAATAATAGCAAAAAATTAGATTTTTGTAGAATACAGTTTCCAATTTATGATCTTGGAACAGCTTTGATATATGGCATCACTGACTATAATCTTGTATTGGCGACTCTTTGTCGCCTAACCGAATATCGTATCGTTAAGTCGCCAAAACAAAATATCGCCAATGGGGTCCTATAGTGAAGCTTTTGAAAAAAGTCACCAAAACAAAATTATCGCCAGTGATGCCATATATCAGAGCTGTACCATGATCTTTTTCAGGACATTAAATGCACCCAATTTAAAAAAGGACTTCCTTCAACAATATTCTAATTTCATTCAAAAAATCCTTTTGGAATATTTTATTTTTGAACTTTAGTACACTTTCTGTTCTTTGACCATTTTTTGAAAAAAAAGCCGAGGTATTTTTAAGAGTGAACTCTCGAAAGATTTAGTAAAATGCTAAAAACAGAACTGATTATTTTAAACTAATGATATTTTTCTTCCTTTTTTCTTTAAAGGTTTAAATATTTTTTCAGTGGGAGATTTTCGCGAATCGTTAAAATGCATGTTTAAAATTTCAGCAAGAATTATATTTTAAATTTATGGTACTTTTTCCGTTAGTGGGGCACCAATCGTCGCCATGCTTGGATGTTGGCGCTTTTCCAATAGCGCCAACATTCATTGCTTTGAAATTTATCGGTAAGATTTGGCAGGTTTTTGTGTGGGACACCGTAAACGAGGAATACCAAATCAACAGTGTTTCAGGAAGCCATAAACGTTATACTCTAATCAGTTGCGTCTTGTTGAAATATTAGTTTCCGAACGGAATTATTAGAAAATTACAAAAAATAGCATAAAGAAGAAATTAAAATGAAGAATTGAGTCCTATGAAGCATACAAAAATGAAACACTTTTTTAAAGAAAAACGTTCCTCTACATTTGTTTCAAGCATCATTCTGCAAGTGAATTAAAGCTCAAAACTCTGTATTAACACAAAAATGTTATGGCTGATCGAAATTAAAATAATAAATATTTGGTAAATAAGATAACATAATGAAAGTAAAATTAACATTTTTCAGTTTCTTTTATCAAAATCATTTAAATGAATGCACGCAAAATAGACTTTTCGTTAATACTGAAAATAAATTAGACTTCATCGAATTTCAAATGATATCAAATATATTATAATTTTCACTCGGTGTTTCAGCAAAAGAAAGAAAATATTCTATCTAAATACCATAAAATCCATTTATATCCCGATCTTGAATTTTCTGTCGTTTGTTTCGGGGCATATTAATGAAAAAGTACATTATGTATATTATCTAAACGTCAGTCATTTTCTATAAAAATTTTATAACGCAAGCAATTGAAATATCAATACAACCCCTCAAAGCTATCCATAATTCCAGTTGCATACTACCATTGGTTCAAATCCCGAAGTTGGTAGACACTCTTAAAATGGAGCCAAGTCGCCAAAACTAATACAGGTAATACTTGCATATAGCTTTGGCGACTTGGTTCCAATGATATGCAGCGGTCAACATCTTGATTTGGCAGCGTTTTAAGAGTGTGTACCAACTTCTGGATTTCAACCCTACCATTAACATCTGTCTAAATTTCTCAGCAAAATTAGGGTTCTAAACTGATCTTCTAAAAACGAAACGAGAAGCAAGCATTTCTTAAAGCGACGAATTAAATAATGGACATTTTTTGAATATAAATAACAAAAGAATTATGTTTAACTGATTTCGGAACAGATGGAGTTTTATTTTTTTGGAGAATTTTCGCCAAAACCTAATTGAAAATAACCATATAAAGATTCGGAAGAAGCGGTTCAAGAAAGTGTAGCCAACGGTCTTTCATCTTGGCGCCTCTTTTTTGAATTACTATGATAAAGTTTTCTTTCATTTCCTATAGTTCAGAAAAAGTAAAAAGGAGTGGAATGAAAACATATTTTAATGAAACAAAACGATGAATTTTGCATAGTTTCAAATTTTTTTTCTAATTCAACGCATACATGAAAATTTAGTTATGGTGTATTAGCGGTGTCTTTCTTGCTATTTAAAGAATTTTCAAACCTTTGAATCGCTGCTATTTCTTGCTAGCTTTTGTAGATGGCTTTGCACTTGGCTTCTTTAGACCAGCTTCCTTTGAAGACTTCGTTGGTTTCTTGTCTTTACTTGCATCTGCTTTCTTTTTAATCTGGCTTTTATTTTTGGTGACTTTAGTCTTGGCATCTGTTTTGGCACCACTCACGGTTGTTTTGGCTGTTTTGCTGACAGTATTTGAGGTTTTTCCGACAGCACGTTTGGTAGCCGCAGAGTTGGATGGCTTCTTCGCTGATTTTGAAGTTTCCTTTACGCTTTTTCGTTCGCGGACTTTTGAGCACCTGCGGTTTTTCTTGTTGCTACTGGCTTTGAATTAGCCTGTTCAGAAGCCAGTCCATCTTGAGTGTCGTTTCTCTCAACTGGATTATAAGCAGACATCTCCGCTTGAACAGAAATCATATTAACTGATTCATCCATTTCGCTTAACTTATGATTTTGTGAAACAAAAGAAATTGGAAGTTATTCAAAAACACTATTTAAACTTTTGTCAACTTAAAATTTTAAAATTTTGCTTTACGATAATGGAGATTTTTCTTCCAACTGATTTCTTTAAATTTACGGAGCGTGCATGCAGCGCTTGGGAATGGTTTATCAAAACTTTCATTTTTCCTGTGAGACGTGCTACGATCCAACTCTTATAACTGTTTTATTTGCTTGTGATAGAGTTAAAATCATTTCGAAGAACTTCGTACGAATTCAAAAATATTTATTTATTTATACTTATTCGTTGTTTTTGCTCACTTATTCGATATTCCTTCTTTGTGCAATTTTTATTTCACATTACCTTATACAGAAAGATCGGACGAATTTATGAGAGTTCAAACATGTCTCTAATTTTTAACTGCGCATATTGTTAGTGAGACGTTACTTTCTTTCAACTGTTAGCTTCATTACTCATACGCAAACTGCATAAAGTTTTTCTGAACAAAAAAAATTATAAAAATGTTAAATTTATCTTGTATATCAGCACTACATGAGTGCCAAGTCTGTTATTAAAAGAATTACGTTTGCACCTGTATCCATCAACATTGGACAGGGGATACCACTAATAAATTCTTCAAAGTAGAGTCCGTTTTTCTTTCCACAAAGTGTGGAGAATTTTAGTCCTTCTTCAGGACTTATTCAGAAAAGGCTGCCTTTGCCCGCAAGACTTCCGTAAGTTGGTTTTCCTGGTTGGAAGTAATCGCCTGGCACTCTCTCTGAACGTGCCCCTTTTCGTTGCATCTCCAGCATGTCATGTTCAGGTTTCGTTGAGGTGTGTTCTTCTTTCCAGCAACACTACTGTTAAATAATTTTTCCAACCTGTTTAATATAGATTCAAATTTATCATCCCGTTCTCTACTTATGTTATTCTCAATCTAAATTGATCTGACGTGTCTAGATGCGTTCGAAACAGTTCTCGCAGCCTCATATTCCATGCTATTTGCTAGAGCTGATTTCAAGTTCTTGGCGTCTATCAGAATCGTTGAATGCTGCGTGTCTTCGCCTCTGATAGCGTCGACGAAGTACTGGACTGCTAAGCTTTCCCAAGCATCTAGAGGGTACTCAGCGTACGCCAGGCTCATTAGTCGCTTCACATCGGCGGCCTTGAAGGCTTTCTCCTGGATTCTGTCGTCTTGTCTTTGGTTCGGTTCTGTAAAACTGCGTGAGATGGCTGTCTCCAAATCTGGATTCCAGAGCGTTCCGGATGGTCATTAGATCCGTCAACTTATCAGCTGGTATTCCTTGAACCTCCGCCGCTGACACTCGGAAAGAGGCCACAAGTTGGATTTCACAAAATCCGTTCATCCGTTTGTAAAGCTCACAGCATCGAACTAACTCTTGACAACAGTCCATGATGTTTGCTCATTGAATGTCAGAGGTTTGACTACCAGTCTGGGATACATGAATTCTGGACTAGCCGAAAAATTGTTTGGTCTACTCTCAAGATCAGCAAGTCTCTTTTCTATCCCGTTAATCTTTTCTTGAACTTCACTCTTCACCTCTTCAATATCTCTTTTCACTACTTCGATGTCATCTTCTATTCTCCCGATGCACCTATTAACATATTCTTTCATCCCTTCGACTTGACTCTCTACGTGAGTTCTCATCTCCTTATGCTCTTTCTCCATCTTACTCTTCATTTCTTCTTGTCCTTGCTCCATTCTCTCTTATCCAGATCGCATCTCTTCCTGTCAAGCCTTCATCTCTGCCATAATGGCAAACAACTTCTCCAATTTTTCATCCATAGATCTAGTTAAAGTCCTGGTCTCTGACATTCACAGAAAAACCAAATATCCCACTTCTGACACCAAATGTAACAAAACTCGTCTTCTGGGTGTACGTGAATGCAGTCCAATAACCAGGATAAAAAAATAAAGCGCTTTATTTTACGAATATTCTAGGAAAAGAAAAGTATCACGGGTAACAAATCTGCGCTTGTAAAAATTCAGAACAGAGAATTCCAATAAATCTCAATTACAGCAAATTTCAATAGCGCTCAGAATCTCTGAGCTCACCACCTTGCTTTCTGATCAAATTACAACTGAAAACTCTTGGTTTGAGAGCTTAGTTTTATACCTTTTCAACAGGAAGAGACGTCATTACATAGGAAGTGATGTAATCTGTAGAATGTTCGTGAAATTACTTGCTCCCTGTAGAAATAGGACGGCAGTTCAGGATTTTTCTAGAAAATACCTTTTGTCACCAAAGTCGCCAAATTGATGCCTACTTTGTCGCCAAGGTCGTTAAATTTTTTGGCAAGTCGCTAAGTTTGTCGCCAATATTACCATGTCAGGGAAACAACTTTATAACTTCGTATCAATATGTTCCTAAGCGAACGAAGTCGCGGGCATTAGCTGGTAGAATTTATAAAATGCAATATCAGAAATTGGTACCATGATATATGACCACATACAAATGAATCTTGAATCGCTGGGTGAAAGGACGACTGTGTCAGCCGGCTGGAAGATGTAAAGAAAATATGCCAGCAGTACTAAATATGCAACAATTCTACCGCTAGTAAGCAATGTGAAATTCGGTACGAATTTAATTTACGGGAAAAAATTAATTTGAATTCAATGACTAGAGAATACAAATAGAAAATTCTCCTTCACGTTCAGCACCTGTTAACTTATCAACTTTGATTAAACACACGGTTCCTGAAATATTGTATGTACACGTTTTGAAACATCTTTTCTCGTACAAGGAGTTCCATTCAAGAAATACGAGTAAGCTCGCTCAATTTTACAGAAATTAAAAAGGGCTCATTTCCTTAGTCTGCCAGTCTCTTGTTTCTAAGCAAACAAATAAAACATATTCAATTCCGACACATAGAACTTGCAACTTAAACTTGCCGAAATTCAATCAGTTATGACAAACTTGGAAAAACAAAATAGCGTGTTTCTCTTATTTAAAGAAACAGTAACGTGAAATAATGGATTCAGTCTTTCGTCAAGCTTTTGCAAACCAGGGCACGTTTCACTCTTCATTCTTATTCTTAATCACTTAACTCGCTGTTAAAAACCTGATTACGAGGAACAGCGTGCCCTATTTTTCCATTAAAACATCTTAAGCTGATTACGTGGCTGTTTGTTGATGCTACCTGTTCTTTACTCCTTATCCAAAACTGTGCTACGTAAAAATATAGTAAAACTAAGAAATATCTCTAATATATTAAAGCAACCTAATAGGATTGGAAACGCGTGAAGGTAATGGAAAAGGATGGCTTTTTTCTCTCTCTGAACCTTAATGTATAAAGAAAGATTTAAACAGAGCATCAGAAGATATTCAGAAATGTAAAACAAGATTACCAGACAGCAGTATTGAAAGGTTTTACATTAAAGAAAGAAAAATTCTCGTTGACGTTAAAATACTTGTTTACAGATTCACTTAACAATGTTTATTTTTAATTTCCTCATCATTTTTCTACCTAGTTTTCCTGTCAAAAAATGTTTTCATTTATAATAAGAGAATTACCAGATGGTTCCTTCTTAAGTTTAATGCCCTTTTCTTCGTGATATAAAGCCATTCGCAATGCATGGAGCTGCTTCAGACGATAAAACGGTTTATTATTGTCACCGGTATAGATAAATTGCATTACTAGCATTCTAACTTACGGCTTAACTACGTTTTAACTTGCAACGGTCTCAAAATGCTGAAACGCTTGTATGAGCATAATTTTATCTCACTGATACTCAAAAATCTTTAAAACGCCGCATAATCATATGTTATTCGTGACGATAATTGGGTCGTGGTGGCCTATTGGTAAGGTCTGAATTTCCGGCCGAATGGTTTGAAACCCAATTCCGCCGTGTCTATGGGCCTGTTGCAAGGTTACTTTATACGTAGGGGGCTAATCATATGTTGGATGGTGTGGAAGTTTGGATGGGGGTGCTAGATCATGTACGTTCTCATCATCTGACCGCGGTTCAAAATTCCGAGGTCCGTCTCAAAATAGCTCTTGTGTTGATTAAAAACGTGAAGTTAATATAACTAAATTCTTAAACGTACTTTTTCCAGAAATATGTGTGTGCATATGATTGAGATAACTCAAAAGCATATAAAGATAAGTATGAAATTTGGTATGCAGCTTTAATGCCATAATTGTAGATCTGTAGCTGATTCTGGAACGAATCTGTCCGTGGGTTTAGTTTAGTTATATTAACGTCTCGTTTTGACGCAACACTAGGGCTATTTTCGGATGGATCTCGTAATTTTGAACAGCGGTCAGATGACGAGAACGGCACCCGAACTGACACCCCCACTCACCTTGGTTGGCACACCTTGGTGGGGTGGCTGTCTACCCGCTGGTCCTCTCCAGGCCTTACACCCTTCTTGCGTAGGCTGGCCCAGTGTAGGTATTTTTGCTCCGCACCAGCTGTAGGACGTTTGGCCATTACGTATGATTTAATCTGCAACAATTTGTCTGTGGGAAGAGGACTAAAAATGCATATTCGGTTTTTTTTCTGCTTTATTTCGATACTTAACACAAAACGCGCCATATTGAGAAAGTATACAAGGAAGTGGTGAGAGAATGTTCCTGCTGGATGACAATTTCAATACTTTCTCTTTGAATACTTCATATACGAGAGATGCAAAAATGTTAAACAGTTAGTTATTTTGAATTAAGTTCGACTCCTTTTCAAAAACTTATCTGTGATTCCATGCGTTGAAACACATCCAATTTATTCTAGAGAAAAGTATATAACTGCACAAATTAATCGTTTCTTCGGGAGTAACAAAAGAATCATCTGTTTATCTCTAGCAAGAAAAATAAACAAATAATTAAAAGTCTAACAACATTATTCTGCTACGAAAATAGACATTGTTTATTTAACAGATATACATTTATACAATGTAATTTACCATAAATATTTCAACCTTGTCCATGAACATTTTATTTAAAGTACAAAAAAACAGCAGCCAACATGATTTGATTTTTTTATTCTTTCTATTTCTCTCTCTATATATACAGAGAGAGAGAGATGCAATTATTTTATGTAAAATATACTGAAAACGAATGTAGTTATGTAAAGTTTGTCGTATAATTTTCATTCTATAAGTATAAATTTTTAAAAAATATAGCAATCAAAAATCTTCGTAAAAAACAAACAACATTTCACATAAAATCTAAATAACGACTTCAGATTTATTAATTTTTCTGATTTAACCCGTTATTTTTACTGGATTTCTCAACTTCTAATTATTTGCAATTAACAGTTCACTTACTACTTTCGGCAAATATAGAAATTCGCACCTCTACTCCCCATGCACAGAGAATTCCACCGACTTGAAGACAAGGAAATGTCAATCTCTTTGGGCTAGAGCCGTACGGTTAAATGCTGCTGTAAAGTCAGAAATGTACAAAATCTCTCTCTCGTACAGAACCTTGAGTGGATTTGCCTGTAATTCACGTCCTTAAGCAGACTTTCAACAATGTTTCAGCCATGATGGAAATTTCCAAATTCTTCTGCAGTCAGACATCTGTTTACCAATTTAATTCACTCCTGAAGGTCCGTAAGAGTTAATGTAAAATAGATTATTCCGTTTCTGGACTTAAGGGGGCTTTCTTATTTAAACTTTCACATTGTGGACTATCCTTGTTACAAAATAAATGAAAATTGTTAAATATTCGAAACGTAAGAATCATGACTTCATAAAAGATTGTGGATACTATTTTGATGGTTGGAAGTATTTGAAACTTTAAAAATATTCTGCAGCCAAACATCGGTTTTGCCAACTTAATTCGTTCCTGAAAGTCATTCGTAATCTGGAAATATTTTCCCAAAGGAGCTCATGTAAAATGAATTAATCAGTTCTTAGACTTGAGAGGCTTGCTTATTGAAACTTTTGCATCAGCACATTGTAGATTAATTCTTGTTACAAAATAAATTATAGTTATGTTATTTTATATTCAAACGTAAGAATTATGACTTCATAACAGTTTGTGTAAATTATTTTGGTGCGAGCAAGCTTTTCAAACTTTAAAAAATAAC
Organism: Araneus ventricosus; assembly: GCA_013235015.1. NCBI lineage: Eukaryota > Metazoa > Arthropoda > Arachnida > Araneae > Araneidae > Araneus > Araneus ventricosus. The sequence goes on along the minus strand of BGPR01000439.1, from coordinate 576,114 downwards.
TTTTCCAAGGCTACTCATTTCTGACCCGGCTAACCCAACAGCTGAAAATTAATTGGGCTTAAATTAATTGCATCTAAACTGGACTCTGCAGATTTTAGATGAATAATGGGAGAAATATTAAAATCTGGTTTTCATAGCAAAAAAAATGTCAAATTAACCGATAAGTTAATAGATTTTCAAAACCATGTAAAAATTCTATGGAACGATATTTGAAAGAATATAAGTAAATCAGCATGCGTAAAATATAAAGGAATATGAAAGAACAGAGATTAAAAAGATACTTTGAGATAGTTCATAAAAATCGAGATTCAGAACTTTTACTGAATGCTTCCCTTAAAAAGGTGTGCAAGGATATATCTACAATAACAAAAATTCAGTAGTCGTTTTTTCTACGCTGTCTGAGACAGAGTTTGCTCTCTCCTTAAGATTCTGGGGGTTATAATCTATCTCGCCCCGTTTGCTTCATAAAATAACAAGCCACGGATAGAAAGCAAGAATCTTTTTTCTCCATAGAGTTTAAATTGAAAGAGTTGAAGGAAAAATGATTTTGAACGGGAAAAAAGTAAAATTTTATACTGGCGTCATAAGCAACGATAAAATATGGAGAGTCTGTGTACAAAACTAGAAAAAAGAAAAGAATGACGCAGGGAAATATTTTCAGTTGTTATATGTTCAAGCATTCGCGAATGAAAAACACTGAATAAGTTATTTCACTTCTTGGGATAACATGGAGAACATATCTTTCTTTTGTAACCTCAAAAAAATATACATCTTTGATATATTTTTATTTAAAGGCATTCTCTACTGTTTGTTTATATTTCCAATTTATTGTAGAAACAAATTCCAAACTTCATGTTTTCAAAACAAACTTTCTTATTTTCTTTCGATTTTGAGAGGCTTTTGAATAAATATATTATTCCCCGTATAGGCGGTTAAATATTTCGAAGAAGCTGCATATCTTTTACTTTATAGTAACCAATATGACGAGTGTTATTCTGAATATTAATTATTGTAATAAAAATCTCTAATAATAATAAAACCAACTGTATGCGGTATGTGTGTATGGTAAAATAACTTTTACTCCTTAAAATTATTTTTCCCGTGATATCTATTTCCCTGTCGTACTGTTTTTTCCTTTAATTTTGAAATTGCTAAAAATATTTTTAAATATGATTTGTAGCAATACTTTTCGCTTTCTTAAAGAAAGTGAAAGCGATTTAATTGTTTAAATCAATTCTTAAATCGCGTGTTTTTACTTTGATGAGAAAGAAGATATTCCAATGACTATCAGAAGGTTTTTCATTGTAGACTATAGTGATTGTAAAATATTTAGGCAAAGAATCAAATTCAAAGGGATGCGTACCGATTAAAACGCATCTATCACACTCTGCTAGGTTCCAATCTTGTCGGCTCAAGGACAAAGTGACGGAATTCGTTCAATAGCTTCCGCGTGCACAGAGATTGCTACTAGTACACTTGCGCATGGGGAATCGGATTACAAAAATTAATTATGCAATTTGAAAGCCTTTTTTGTTAACTGATTGACACAAAAATTGGATGCAAATCTACAATTAAGGTAAGAAGGCCACATACCAAGTTTCATTTATCTAAGTAATTTTGCTAAGAATTTATTGCGATTAAAAATATGCGATTATAGAGAAGACAACCAACCCTTCAACTGATTTCGCCCAAAATTTGATGCGGACCTACATTCATGATGATAAAACTGTGCACCAAATTTTATCCATCTAGCTATTCAAGTGTTTGAGTTATAGTGGTCACATGAACGCGGACAGAGTGACTTCCCGTAGACGGATTTTGTCCAAAATTTGATAGAAACCTACAAATTTTGCGTAAAGATCACATACCAAATTTCATCCTTGTGTCTCTAATAGTTTGGAGTTATCATGTTCAAAGTCACACAGACAGACATAATTCCAAAATTGTGTTTTTCGGACTCAGGGAGGTCTAAAATGCGGAGATTCGTCAAAATGTCGAGTTCGAATTTTTTGACAATTACAATACTTTCTCTTTGTATACTTCGTATACGAGAAAGTAATTATTGGTTGGATAGCTATTGAAAGCTGCAATATTAAACCTAGTGCCCTCTAGACCGAACAGGGACCCCGAAGGTCGTTAGATAAATCAAGATGCTGTAAAAATCTGGAATTGAATGAAAACTTAGTTGGAATGTTGCTTTAATCTCTCATTTTCTTGATACTCTGGGCAGTTTAAAGTTCTTGGTCATTTTGGACACCTGTGTGGTTCGAATATAAGATCTCGTTGATATGATTGATGCAATTCGTTGCATCAAATTTTCTAAGAATGAATTCTAAAGACGATTATACTGAAAAAAACAAAGGTATTCATATTTATAAATCGTGCTAAAAATATTCAGTTAGATTATTCTGTTAGACTAATAACAAAAGACTAGACTAGACAATTAAGAAAGAATTAATGTCCCAATTAAAAAGCTTATTTAAAACTGCAAATTTGCGTATTTTTTGGTTTACTTTAGAAAAGGAGGCGGCCAGCATATATACCAGATTTAGTCTTTTGCGCTACTACAATATAGTTGGGTTTTTTCAACAAAACAGTCTTTAAAATTTATTTTCCGCAGTATTTTTTTCAAATTAGTAAATAGTGCTTGCTAGCGAAGTTAATAAAACTTCCTCTAAAAAAATCAAGATATTCTAGTAACTTTTTTATCCTGAGAATGAGAATATAAGATAGATTTGTTGTTAATTTAAAGTAGGAATTGAGATTTTTTTTCGGAAAAAGTCGAATAATTATGCACATACGAATACAAATATTATGAATACTAATTGGCGACAAATACATTTCCTTGTGTGTTGAAACTTTATTTGTTTTGTTATTAAGATTGTTTCACAGCAATATTGTCAGATCCAGTGGTCGTCAACCTGGTCCCTATCGCCCACTAGTGGGCGGTAACAACTTACTATTTAACTATAGTATTTAACTATAGTAAGTTGTTTTATAAAGATTTATTTTGCCCAAATCCAACATAAAGTACTTGGTAAGTAATTGTTATTATATTCTTTAACTTGCTGTAACTCTGCTTTATAAATTTTATAAAGTAAAGTTACTTCCCCACTTTATAAATCACCATTACTGTGGAACCGGTGGGCGGTTAGAAAATTTTACCACTAACAGAGATACAAAAGTGGGCGGTAGGTATAAAACGGTTGAAGACCCCTGTGTAAGACTAATTTATTTTTCGTTTTTGGAAAAGATACTCATTTTCAAAGTTTAAGTTAAATATTAACTATTTCATCATTCATATTTATTTCACAAATAAAGTTAGTTTAAATGTCGCAGGCAGACTTGTTCTCAACATCTCAAAGTTTTACAAACTATAATATTTATCTAGTTTGTATTCATTTCCACTAATTTAAAATCTCAAGATTTTTGTAAAAGTCTGGTTTATAAAAGAGGGAGTGTAAAATTAAGATGGCGTGTAATAAAATCACAGCAGAAAGTTTTTAAATTTGTTTGAAACCATTAATTTTGATCTCTCTGGCGTTACAAACAAAAGCTATGTTCAAACATAGAATAATTGTTGACGCTATAAATCAAAACTCAGTCATTCTGTTGCTGTTGGGACAGAACCGAGCAACAACCGCTGGGCAGAACATAATTTTTCGAAACCTTCATGAAATTTATTAATAATAACTGCTGAGAAGAATAAACCCGGGAAAGTTTATTCTTTTAAGAATACGAAACATGTAAAGACAGGAAAGGAGTCGGTAACAAGATTAAAAATGATCTGCAGATATGAAAGAATGTAAACAGCTGCCTCAACTCCTATGAAATATTTTTCGTTGACTTAAAAGATTATTCGTTTGTCCTATCGCTCTAGCGTTGGAAGAATTTTAATACAATCACACGCACAACTGATCAAAATCGTGTTGTATTTTTTCTTTTAGAAAAGTTCGCACTAATTTCACACGGATAATACCGCTTTTAATTAATTTTAGAAAAAGTGAGCTAACATGGTCGAACAGAATTTGTTTGGATACAAATTTCAAGTGAATAGGATTTTCTGCCTCTCAGATTTTAATATTTTCATTGTATTTACACTTCGTTATAAGCCTTAAAATTTCCGATAATCTAACAAAAATAAGTGTCTGTATTTTCTTTGTTTAAATTTTTTAACCAAAAGAAATCCCACCATTTTCTTGAGGATCATGTAGTCCGTTTTATATGAATTTCTCTTGCTCTTCGGTCAAAGTGCGAGTTTTAAGAATGATTGTTTTATTAGATTGGGGAAATAAAATTTGAAATTTCTTCCCATGAATGAAATAAACTACCTCAAATATTTTCAACTTCCAAAAAGATTTTAATAACGCAAATATTGGTAGGGAGAAAGGCATTATGTAGAATTGAAACTCGCTAGATGAAAGAAAAAATATTATAGTTATTATTCTGAAGCACACTAGAAAACAGTAAGTATTGAAAATTTCAAAATTTAATAACTATTTTTTGAAGAAACATCCAATTCAGTGTAACCTTTCCCATTACACGCTCGTGATATTTCTGAAATGATGTCATATTTCATTACAGCAAGATTTCTTCAATATTGTCAAAATATCGGATCAAAAAATTTTAATAAAAGCCATGATAACGAAATGAGACATAGGATTCACGAATTCCCATGCAAATAATAAATCTTAAAATCATTATAAAATTCTGTGAAAGGAGTAATGAGATTTTTCTGGGAATTCCCGTTTATCTTCCATAACCTAGATGCTTTCTTGGATCTAGATAAGAAAACACTTGTCATACGTCTGGATAACTCCATATTAATTATGTAAACAGAAAATCATACGTTATGAAATTATCAAATCCCTTATGGGTCTGATTCAAGACGCGAGTGTCGAAATATTTTGCAAGCCTTATTTGTAAATATGAGAAGAGACCATTTTATTAGACTTAATTTTTCTATTTAAAGATTTTTAACAGGTACTCTGATGATCTTGATGTGTTTAATATGTCTTATGGTGTTTTTAGAACTAAATGTTTGTGGCTTTTGTGTTCTTGAAGTGTTTTTATTTTCTGTGCTTTTTAAATTCGTTTTGTGTTTTTAGTGATTTCTATGTCTATCTGTTGTTTTTATTAATCTGTATTTTACTGATATTTTGTGTTTGTTTCTGTATCATGCACTCTGTTATTGGAATTTATTCTGTAGTGTGCATTTTATAAATAAATAAAATGTTTGCATTTTAATAGAAGGTATGCATAATTTTATTGATTGAATATTCATAGAAAAATATATTAGAAATCTGTAAAATAACACAACCTTAGCTCACATGTTAGTATACATCTATTTCTATGTCTATTTCTCTACATGTCTATTTCTATTTCACGCTTTACAAATATATGTTATAAAATCGATAAACAAATTTTGTGGAAATAAAAAAATTTATATAGAACTTAATTTTCAGAAGTTAATCGTCAGAATTAATAAATCTTAGATATTATATCATTAAATATCATGAATTTTGAAAATTTTTGCAAGTCTGAAATTCTCAACTTAAAAAAATTTACAGTAATTACAGACGATTACAGTACTTTTTCTATTCTTCGTATTTGATTTCGTAAGTAGAAAAAATTAATAAGTTTCACTCATAATTTTAAGTATTCTCCAATTTGCAGCTTTTTTGGATTGACCACTACATGCTGATAGGAAACCAAATTTATTGCTTTCCGTTTGAAACGATATTATAAATTGACATGCAGTATTAATGTGCTAAAATTATTGATCGAATTTTAGATTCTTTCTTCCTTCTTTCTTTATCTTTGTTTTTCATTGCTTATGACACATATACTGATTTCTGGTACGGTTATTGTATGCTACATTTTTTCTGTTTGTTGTCAATACTCGTCCTAATATGCTATCTTCAACTGTTTTTGTATGTTTTAGGATTTTGTTTTACTGTATTGTTTTATTTTATATTTTCTTTATTTTATCTTTTATTGTTATTATTGTTTCGTTTAATTATTAACCAAGAAATTGTGTATAAGTGAGTAAATATTGATTTTTACTGTAGAACTTTTGTAAGTAGAATTGCTTAGTGTTAGCATATATTTTATGAAGCCACGTGTCTTGTAGTAAAATGTTGTACTTCGAATATCGACTATGTGAAGCTCTTCGGAACTGCTAGTGACTGAAATTTTAAGTCCGTAAGGACACTTCAAATTACTAATTATTATATTGAGGAATTAATTGTACGGCAATTGCAATCACTGGCGAAACTGCTGTTTCTTCTCTATAACTAATCTTTCATCATATAAATATAATTATGACACATTTATAAAACAACACTGCTGACTTTTTTTTAAAATTATAATTTCATAGTAGATAGATTGCATGTATTAGAAATGAATCCAGCGAAAAATCTTTGTTTTTCTGGGCCAAAGGTGTTAAAGAAGTGACTCAACATTCGTTTCGTTGGTTTTGGGTTAAAGTATGAGAAAATATGCGTTTTTATAATAATTCAGAATTTTTAATTTTAGTTGTTTTATATGCTACAAAATTAATGAAATTTCTCATTCATAAACTTTCCTTATACACATACCTATATACTAATGTAAAAGACTTTACGATATTTAACTCAGAATTCGACTGGCTAGTTTAAAGCCTCGCCGATTAAGGAGAATTATAAAAAAAAATTCAGAAAAACTCCCAAAGCTTAATCCTTTAACTGAGGGTGTGGTTTATAAACCACTTGTCGAGGCTGAGGCTTACGTACCACTAAATTTGGCATAAATAAATAAAATAAAATAATCTTTTTCTTATCGTTTATCTTACTACTAAATTATAAAAATATTTTTTCATAAATAAATATAATGAAAATTTTAAATTGCTATTGTTGATTACAAAATGCATACTTTGTCATGCATATATTTTTGATTCACCACTTTATCACATTAAATACATGACATATATATTTCTTTTTTTTGCATTTAGGGCGATATCGTGCACTAAAAGCACCCGCAGTTAAATGGTTAAGGTAAAAGTAAAAGTTGCCGTATTTGGACGGACGCCTAGATTGAACCTATACCTTGCTCTCATTTCTATTAAATATTTAGGCTTTAAAATTGGAAGCTTGTGTTTCAAAGTTGTAAATGTAGTTTGTGCAATCATTTTTTAGAGAAAGACTATGTGGCTGTAGTTCGAGAGAAAGTGTTAACATTTTGATATCTACAATTAAATATTTTAACAAACAGCAAATAATCCTAGTGCTTTAAAATCAGTAGAAAATGTGCTATTATATCAGATAGTGAATTTTTTTGGCCGCAGTTTACAATAGTAATTTTAATAAAATGGTTTAAAGATACGGTTAGGTGTTTTTTGTTGCGTTGTTGTCTAAACATTGGTAAGATTGTACCACAACATTTGTCTGAATTCAATGAATGAAATTAAGGGGACTATTATTTCGAATTCGAGGAATAGCCCAGAAGGCAATTATAATAATTAGTAGTATACATAAACTCTCAGTGGAACACGCAAAAGCAAGAAAAGCGAAATAAAGGAATTTTAAATACATAAAATGTAGGTTCAGAAAGATCAAACACACTGGTTTTGTATACAGGAGGAAAGGAAATATTGTTTTGTATTATAGGTGGATATTGGGGAAAGAGAAGAAGAAGAAATGAAACAGTGCGTAAAATGTCACACATTCCACTTGGTCCATACATTTTGCACTAAAGTGAAATTGAGAACAAAAAATACTTTTGCTATAATTGTGCTTAAAGGATTTTATTTTTCAATTTGAGAAACCTATTTCTTTAATTGGACGGATGATACAATTTTAATCAGCTATTTTTCCTACATTAAAGTGAACTCTTTAAAAAGTTAATTATAATATTTGAAGAAAAATAAACTGCAAAAGAATTCTACTACATTTTTTATTTAATTTACTTTCTATCATTGTACATTAAAATAAATGATTCTGTAGTCCAAATACGACAACTTTCTCCTATCAAAACATTGCTTCTATATTATTTGTGAAACCTCATGAATTAAAATGCATTTGTTTGCATTCACCTCCCGAAAATTCTGTTCGCATGTCACACTCTTAAAATGAAAGCGTAAGTAAACTCCAATATTGAAATCTACTCCCATGTGTAAAATTCCTCTACGGTGAACAGTAGACAGTTACTCATATAAACAGACGCTTCATATCTACTCTTGTGGGTACTACCGCTGAGTCCAGATCTCACCATTACTGACGGCTTTATTATGTCTGTCAGAGGCGGCTCATTTATTGTCCCAGCGGCTCGCACTGGATGAAAGGGCTCACGACATAAATCAAATGAGATTTATGAACAATGCGGATTCAAAGACGGTGGCTTTCTCTGCTCGAACTCTGGATAACACGCAGAAGGAGCGAGTTGGAGGTGCTGGTGAATGTTAATTATACAAATTTGCATTATATCCTGGAATGATCACTCATAAAAGTATTTGGCACCGGCTAAACAATTTTCAAAATTTCGTTACACTGCGCATTTTGAAGTTTCAACGGCATAATTATCCGTATATAGAGAGAGTTTTAGAAATGTGCATCACTAATCTTTTCCAGTCATGAGTTAGCAATGAATATTAGTTGTTGATCGTTCTGTTATATATTCATCCTCGCTTGAAATCTTTTCAGAAAAATGATGATTTTCAGCTAGATTAAATAAGGCTAATATTTGGTGATTGCCACTCGAAACGGGAAGGACGATTTTATGACATATCTAAGTATTACGTGATTTTATTTATATTTTGCATACTTTCAGATATAAAAAGCAAATACCATTACTCACTCATCACAAAATCTCCCAAACCACTGGGACTAGAAACTTGAAATTTGGTAGACGGTTGCTCATTGGGGAGTAGATGCTCACTGAGAAAGGATTGTTCGAAATTTTAATTAAAATTTAAATTATTTAAAAGTTACTTTAAATTTTAACGTTTTTCGAGAATAACATCGGATCCTATTATAGCAGAAAAACCATTTTAACATCATATTAAAGACAAAAAAAATTAGCCTTTTAATGACACCGATCTTATTTCCATGTGACATTTTGTTCAATTTTAATTAGTGTATCAAAATGTCTTAAAATATGAATTGTAACGATGTTGTTTATATTGTTGTAAATAAAATTCAAACCATTTCATTATTTCAGAAAATTTTTTATTCACGCGCTTTTGAAATTGTTACGGTTGTGATAGTATAAATTATTCTCTTGGGAAATTAACTCCAAAGCAGAATTTTCACTTCAGTATCTATTGCATTTCTGAAATATTTTATCGCACCTGTTTCAAAGTAATATTTTTATAAAGCATGGCAACACATATTTGATTTCAGATTTTTTTGTTTTTGTTGTGTGTGAGGTATTTTGAAATGACTTTCGTCCTTTCTTCAAGCATTTAATCTCATGCTTTCCTGCCATTTTAAAATTATGAGGCATGAAAACACTTTCAAATTTTTGTATACTGCATTATAGGTAATTTTTTATTAAAATTTTGGTTACGCTTAAGAGTACAGTACTGCCGCTAAACTTGAATTTCCTCAAGTGATAACTCATCAAATTTGATATTAGAAACTAGAAATTACAGCCTGAAACTAGGAATTACAAAAAGGCAATAGTGTTCGGGAAAACTAACGAATTTTTAAATTTTATTATCTACCTCTTATACTCCCGGGTCTTTCAGATGTCTATGAATTTTTTGCCGCCTCACTTTTTGTACCCACTGCTTCACACGGGCTTCCAGCATGTTCGGGTTTCGCGAACATATTCAGCGTTAATTATTCTACCAATGAGTGATAGATGAATTGAGTGAAAGTAATTTGAAACTCAGTTTGTAAGTTTCGTTAGATGCGATGCATTATACAGAATTGTATCGCTGGCATTTTAAAATTTACGTCTTTAAATATTTTACTATCTGTCAAATACAATAAAATATTCAGTTCGTTGTTCATCTTTGGGGAGCTATGGTGGCTGAAACTGCGAAGGGTAATGGTATAAATAATATAAAATACAAAAATAAAAACTAATTTAAGCGGGCGAACCAGATGGTCTCCGAAGGTGGCTAGTTTGTAATATTTGCTTGTTTCACCGGAATAGAGAAATTGCAATCAAAGAAACGTTACTCAGCATCAACATAGAAATATTATCGATTAAATATTATTAATTGGATCTGGACGACATTTCCGATTTCAAAGCCATGCTTAATATGTTATTACTTTAACCAAGGGTAAATCCCAAACAGATATATTTTATTTAAAAAAACATCAATTTACACATTTCAATACTTATGTTATAAGAATACTTTCGTTGGTGATATTTTGATAATATGATCACAAAAATAACGATTTAATTCTTCTAATAAATTATCTCTAACAATTTAAATATCAGTTAAATATTATTTAACTATTTTTCTTCTTTTAATTTCGGAAAAATGAAGCTAATTTCTATAGGAAAATAATTTTTTTTTTTAATATTCCCCTCTTTTTGCTTAAAAGTCCAATTCAAATGTTTTATTCTAAAAGTAGACTATTCCTTAAACTTTTGAACGGGTTAATTTTGTTCTTATTGTGTATGAAAATTTAAATTTATTTCACTCCATGAAAAATATACTCTATTCCTTAATTTACATTGATAATTTTTATTAATATGTTACATAATTATTATAATAGTGCTGGTTCATTTATTGATATTATACCAATATAATTATTATAATAGTCTGGTTCATTTATTAATATTATATACCAAAGTCCACAAAAAATATAAAGGAGGTGGAAATGAACACTTTGGCGAAATCTAATTTGTAATTGATGTATAAAAACAAAAAAAACTCTCATTTTCATTTACAACTTAAAATCAGTATGTACCTGTACCTTTTTCTTAAATTAATCCATATAACTTCTTCTACTAGGAAGCTACAAAAAATTAAATTAGATTTTGAATCTAATTTATTCTCTTTAAAAGAACACAAATCTGAAAATCGATATTTTGTACGAAGTAGACCTAATATCAAATACCTTAATTTTTTTACCAAATTAGGGAAATAGCAACACAGAAAACTAATTACCAGCACGGAATCAATAGAATTTGCAACTATCTTATTCGTCAATTATGGGCAATATTTTCAAACTAATTAAAATCAAATAAATTGAAATTGCAGAAAAAACGTAATCAACCTTATTTTTCTGCTAATATTACATTTTCTTAATAACCCAATTGAATGATAAAATTTGCTGTTAATTCTTACATGATAAATTCACTAATACTTCCGTACCAAGCTTTGAAAGAAGTTGATGCTTCATAATGTTTTGAAATTTATTTATTTCTTACATAACCAATTAAAGCAAGAATCTTAAGTTTCCGTGCAATATATAATGATATAAGATATTCAATAAACTATGTTTCATAATACAAGTTTTTGTTAAACTGGCCGGTTTTTATTTTCTGCTTTATAAGTCGTGAGATTGTTTACAGAAAGCATAATATTATAAGCAAAATTATATTTGTCTTTCTACCAATCCATATAAATATAAATTCCAATATTTCTGTTTATAATTAAACTTTTTCAGACAATCAATAATATTTCATAGATATAATTTAATCTTACATAAAATATAAATATAATATGACCCTACGTCAGAATAGCAGAGACATTTCAATTGAAAATTTACATTTCAACAGATAAAAATATGCAAAGAATGAACAACTGATTATGTATGTGAAGAATTATAATACCAATATTTTTTGCATTAATACCTTCCTTTTTTAATTATCTGTGTTTTGCGAATTTTTAAGACCACACATTTTCTTAATCTTACATCTTTTCATATTTACAGATGTGATTTACCAAAGAAGGATTTAGAAGACAGCCCAGAAAGTGGAAGCAATAAGGGACCAGATATCATTCCTCTATCCATAGATCCAGACGGTAAGATAAAAAAGATTTTTTTTAATACCGAGTAACTACAGAATGTTAGAGCTCGATGTATTTAAGATGTAACATTTTCTTCATATTTTGATATAAATTAGATTAAGATTCTAAATACATCGTTTTTCATCACAAGCATGATGTTATTTATTTCCCAATCTTGAACATGTCTTGATCATATAGGAGTGACTGATAAATGAATTATTCATCAGAATAAACGATTTACAAAATCATTTTTGACGTTCTCGTTTTCTTGTATCCAATCTATATTTATGTTGTAAACATCTTATATATAAGTTTCCTCAATTCTCTTGAAATAAGAATTTGCATCTGCTGGATATGGTGTTTGTTTCTAACCCCACTTGGTGAAGCATATCTAGTCAAGTCTAATGGTCAAGGTCTAATGGTAAGAGAGAAATGGTAGCTAGTACTTGGTGTATAAGTCTGATTTAGATCCGTTGTGTGTGTATAGGTACCTACCTGCCTTAATCCTTTGCGAATGGGTGACTTTTCATAACACTCATATCAGGTTCGCACACTTTATGTACCATCCCGTTTCTCCCCAATTCGACGCTTATTTAATTATACAGGGTGTCCACACTTATCGTGGTCCAAAAGCTAATTTCTAAACCGTTTGAGATAGACATATAGTTCCAATTGGAAAGATTCTTTAAATGAAGGGAAGAATTATAATATATCTTTTCTGAGTGAATAAATATATTGCTGAAAAAGTTACGAAATCTAACTTTTAATACAGTCCTCCGGTCCTATCAATCATATTTAGTTAAATATTCTTGACACTCTAACTTTTTAAACAGGAAAAAAGTCCCACTCTTCAGCTACTAAAACTGACTGAGTTATGGAGCTTTGAAAATCGTTGACTTAGACCACTTTACACAATTTCAATAGCCGTCTTGAAGACGATCCACCAATCAATGCGCAGGACTTGCTCGACGAGGCCGCTGATTGGTTAAAAGTCGTGAAATTCAAAGCTCCATAACTCGCTCAGTTTTTGTTGCAGAAGAGTGGGGCTTTCATTGTTTAAAATTTTACAGTGACAAAAATATTTTGCTAAATATGACCAGGGGACCGTATAAAAAGTTAGAATTTGTAACTTATTTAGAAATATATTTAGTGACTCAAAAAACATAAAATGTAATTCTTCCCTTCATTTAAAGCATTTTTTCGATTGGAACTATACGTCTATTCTCTAACGGTTTAGAAATTAGATATTGGATCAAGATAAATGAGGACACCCTGTATACACAACTTTATTTTTAATAGTATAATCAGATTAAAGGTTGAATGGATAGATGATACAAACATTTGTATTCGAGTTTGAGTCGCTGTATTCTTCATGAGCTGGTTTGCCCTCCACGTCTGTCTCAGAATCTGTTTCTTGATCGCTGTACTCAGTCATTTCTCCATCGAGATTTAATGCATGAGATTCGTCCTCAACTGGTATTTTCTTGTTTAATTCTACCAAGACAGCCGAATATTGCTCCGTAGGGATACTTTCCCTCCGTTTTGTGATAGCCAGGTTGGGTTATTGAGAGCGTTTCATGCGCTTTCAAGTGCTATCAGATCGAACTGATTGATTCATTTTCAGTGGAAACTATCCGAGCAAGTAGGAAGAATGTTAATTCGAAATTAGAGGGGTGGCGAGCTCTCCACCTTCGATAGTTTTTATTCAGCTTATGGTGCATATTATACGCCAATGGCGCACTCTTTACGCCGAATCTGTCCGCAAAGGGTTAAAGAATTTCAAGGGAAATAATGTCACATTTGCTTCTTCGTTTGGTGTAAAGCTGCTATTACACGGAGAGCTATCGTGTACTGTTATCTTGAGCGTGAGCACATTGCCACTCAGCAAAAAAGTTTATAGCACGTGACCGGTCAGACAAGATGGCGGAAATGGTGGGCCATATTCAACCGGCTTGAAAATGCACACGATGCTGACAAAAAATGGTCAGCAGCGGAAATTCAAACCAATCGAGTGTGACTTTGATGATGACGTAGTTCGCCTTCCCGATACTGAAATCCTGCCTGACCGGTTGTCTCAATGCGTCACTTGCTACGAACTTTTTTGCTGTGTGGCATTGTGCTCACGCTCAAGATAACAGCGCACGATAGTTCTCCGTGTGATAGCAGCTTAAAACTCCGTGCAACCAGCTCGAATGCGGTGAGCAATGCACTGCTAAAGAGCACACTGGTCTTTCTGGTTTTCAATAATGTACGGCCAGAGGGTAGAAGCCGTAATATTCTTCTAGCTATGATTCATGTTCATCAGTCATGCCAGGAGTTAGCCCATAATTCCAATGATGGGCTTACTGGAATTAGAAATAAAATTATGTTACTACAGGAACTTCATAAAATCCTTAAATTTGTGTTAAATGCGTAGTAAACTCTTAAATTACAAAATTAGAATTGCCAAAATGTGAATTAGTAGAATTCGAAATGCACTTTACATGGTATTTGCAACTTCAAATCAAATACATCAATTTGAAAAACCGGAGTATATATTTCTTAAATTATCAATTACTATTTCTTAAATTATGTTCTCTTTGCCAGTTTATTAAGGTCATTTATTCTATCATCAAGTGTCGAAGCGCACAGATCTAATTGTACACTCGAGAAAGTTACTTATGTGCGTTAATGGATCGCAATTCTTGTCCATCCGTGAATGTAATTTAACAACAATCGCTTTTTAACACATTAGATCTTCATTCTTAACTTCCACTCCATTACTTTAATGTTACAAAATACTTAAGAGGTCATTAACTCTTTAATAAAAAGCTAATATGCTTCAAGGAACTTGCCGTTTTCTTTTTCACTGGACTCAAACAGCTATGTGGAAAGTCAAAGGCGAACCCCCTTAACACAATATCATCTATCTATACATTTAAAATAATTTGGTAAAAAATCCTTCACCGAGTCCTCCAGTCTCAACCACTCAACAAATTTCGATAATTTTTTTGAAAGGTTATGACGTCTAGATATATCATCAAGGGTCGCCTGTCCCCCACCATCCTCCATTTTCGAAAGAAATCGAAAGACACTTCTCCACCATGCATTCGCTATAGGTTCTTTCCATCTCGTTCAAAAATATGGAGTGGGGTAGGCAATCCTTGATGACATATCTAGACATCATAACCTTTCAACTAAAAAAGAATTGTCGAAATTCGTCGGGTGGTTGGGGCTGGGGGATTTCTACAAGATTAATAATTTGGTAGAAACCGTCACCGAGTCCGCCAGCCTCAACCACTCAACCGATTTCGACAATTTGTTTTCAATTGAAATGTTATGACGTCTAGATATGTCATCAAGGGTCGCCTGCCCCACCCCCTCCCATTTTCGATCGAAATTGAAAAAACATTTCTCCACCATACACTCTACATGTTTTTTTTTTTATTTCGTTCGAAAATGGGGGTTAGTAGGGGGAAGGAAACCCTTAATGACATATCTAGACGTCATATCCTTTCAATTAAAATACAATTGTCGAAATCGGCCTGGTGGTTGGGGCTGGCGAACTGTCTGAGGGTTTTACCATATTATTTTAAATATATAGATCCCAACGGTTCCATCACAATGGCGTGTCAAAAATGTTGTAAAGTACCTATTATAGGTGATGGAAACAGTTTATTTAGGGCGATATCATTCTATATTTATGGATCTGAAGAATATCATGCCAAATTTCGTGAAAAAGTTATTAAAAACATTACAACTAGTTGATGTTTATTGAAAGATTTTACAATTTTAAAGGAATCTGTTGTCTACAAAGAATATGAAATCCACTATGATTTTATGTTCTGTTCCACTGATCTTCATGCAGTATTTAAAACTGAAAAAAGTAGTGGCTGAGAGCCTCGAGGCAGCGAGGTGTCAGGGATATTGTTTATCTTAATAATTACTGATAAATGGAGATGCAAATGAAACCATCTATTTTTAATCAGTTTGTGGGAATTCCTTCAATGTTCATCATCTTGACAAAAGAATTTAAAGTATACATTCCGCATTTACTGACAAAGTGTAGGGAAGGGTGCTGTACTTTGGTCAAGGTTGTACCTCAGTCAGTTGTCGATATATCGAAACGAGAGTGTAGAGAAATCTCCTTTACCCTCTCAAAATGTTTAGTTTAAAGCTTATGCTTATGCTTAATGACTCCTGCTTGGAGCGTTTTTCTTCCCTTTTGGCTTCTTTTTCTCCCTTTTGGCGAATTCTGATCCTGCTCGGATTATTTTATTTCCGATTGTTTTGTTGTTTTCATGTGTCCTAGAGAAACTTGATGCATTCTGGGAATAGAGAAGATTCGAAATTTTTATCCGAGCAAGGGTACGGGGAACTGACAAGCTATACGAGAGTTTTTAAGAATGAGTATACAAGAAAGTTTAGGGAAGGCCACTCCCGCTGGTTAATTGGAAGCACACGTTTTGTTACAAGTCCTCAACTGCATCAGCGACAGGAGCGCCCCTTTAAGAGAGTGGCAAGACATTTTATTCAATAGTGCATTTCATATTAAATCCGACTCCCCAGAATTATGATAACATCAGTACATGGTATTATTATTTTGAAAGCACTGGATGTCTTTATGAAGGGAAGAAAGAGTACGGAACAACCAAAAGTGTCGAAAGAAAATGCGAGAGACACTTCCACGCACCTACAAAATTTTGGATGGGAGAGCAGATTTTTCGGGGATTTATAAATAATCTTGTGCGAGTAGCCTCGCTGAAAGCTGACTTTAGTAACAGGATTGAAGCACCTTTTGCATCAATTACTCCAAACATGCTGTTCACTAAATGGGAAGAACTTGCTCATAACCTTGATGGGTGCCGTGTGACGAATGATACTCACATTGAACACTCGCAGGAAAAATTGAGTTACTTTTTCACTTCATGTATCATTTATTAACGTAAGTCAAAATCAGTAAATGTTACATAGCTGTAAAACACCTATTATTCATTTTGAAACGCGGCGTATATTTGCATCGTTCTCTATAGCTTTCAATCATTTTTATTCCTTTATCACAGAAGATTTAAGAAAACATATTAGCAAACTATTTCTTTTTCAGTCGCTTTTAATTCAACTTTCTTCATGTTTCTAAAAATGGAATTTTTTAATCGATTTTTCTCTCACTTCTTGATGCATTACAATTCAAGAATTTTTCTATAGTTTAGTCTTCCTGATAATAAAAACAATATTTTAACGTTTTTAGAGCTCAATTATCATTAAACCTATTAATTTTAATTCCGTATATGAGGTGCTATTTGCCAGTGACTTTGACAAAAAAAATCATATTAAAATTCCATAATGCCTCAGAAATATAAATATCTTTTGTCAATACTAAATTAGTGTTGAGCTCTTAAGTAATATGAAATTTCATCGATGGGTAAAACATTCTTCATTTTTCCCTTCAACTTTGCTAACACTTTTCTGCAATGTCATACTAGAACATAAAATGGAAGAAAATGGGATTATAAATTCATTTGAAGACCAATATAAAAAATTAAAGCAAGCGTTTATTAAAGATATAATATGAAGAAAATAATTTTTTATAATAAATCTAGAAGTCGAAGGAATAATCGTAGAAGCTTATGGTATTGTTATAAACGCTCGAAGAAAATTCGAATTTTAACCCCATTCATATTACATTTTAACTTTTAACGCATGCTTAAGAATTTTCTTTCTTTTGGTATTTATTGAGGTTTAGTTTCTTTTTCATATTGATTCCAGTCTCACGCTTTTATGGTTTTTGTTTTGCCCTCCAGATTTTTATTTTAAAAAATATGTTCCCTGCATATTAACACACGAATGAAAGCACATTTTTTAAAAATTCTCTTTTGAGTTTCTAATATATTTCAAAATTCATTATTACATTATTATGCAATCTTCTAGTCAATTTTTTCTGAAAATGCTCGCCTTCTTTGCAAATGGTGTCTTTTGTATTGATTCAAAACTAAATAAAGTTAACCGATTAATTAATAATTAAGCTCTCAAAACATTAAAATTTTGCATTACTATTAAAATATTCAAAAACACATCTGTACCGAATTAAAGAATTCTAGGACATCAATCAGTATTAGAGTGAAAACTGATGCAAAATTTCATCTCTAAGATCAATGATGTTACAGATTTAAGCGCGTAATATTAAGGAGCGTTTTTGAAAGAATAGCATCTGAAAGAGGTGTACGAGAAAAAGTTTAGAACTGATGATGCAAATTATGACGTATCTTTACAGCCAACTAAATTTGAAAGAACCCAAACTCTTACCGATCACAGTCGCATAGTAATAATTTCATTAAAATGACATCAAAGTGTTACACTTTAAAGAACATGTCAAACAAAAATTAGCAATGACAATCAAGTCATATCAACCTTCTTTAGAATTTTTATTTCTTAAAGAGAAATTTTTCTAGGCATAAACTCTTACACTGTCAAATTATGGTTTCAGAAAGTATCAAACTTTTTTACGGTGATTAACTTTTATTAGCAGCTCAATTTTTTTCCTAATCGTTTCAGGACTTATTTTTCTCGCCATTTTACTTTCTGGATACCATATGCTTCTTTCTCACGTAGTCTTTACGATATACAAGAACAAAAACTAGATTTCTTCACAGCGATAATTAGAAAAAATTCAAACTTACTTTTCTTTTTGTCACAAAATATATGTTGTTATTGGAACATGAATATTTAATTCTTATGAGCACACTTAGAACCAATGCAAGCGAATAAAAAAAAGACCTAGTTTAACGTTTTTCATTATTTCTCTTTGACGTTCGATGTCGAACATGCCAATTTTTATTTTTGCTCGACGACTTGCTTCTTTCAGTGGTGCATAGTAAAAAACTTAGATGCTCAAAATGCGTAAAAATTTGCAGCCTTTTCCTTATCCGCCTTCACTTTTTTAAGCATGCGAGTAAAATAAGTAGAGTGTGACAATTAACTAATGAGACTGTGTTTAGAAAAAAGTGCTCTGAAAGTTGTCGGGTCCTTTTTTTTCATTTGAAGTATTTATTTAATGTCTGCTCCCAAAAAAACTGAATCAAAAGAATTCAACAAAAGATTTTGTTTTTTTGGTATAATTTGCATAAAAACGTCGAAAGCTTTTACTTCAAACATTTTTAAAATCTTGAATCGAATGTTCTCAAAAGAAATGGATGAAATATTACTCACGGAATTTGATTTATTTCGAAATATAAACGTTAATGGGCTGTTTGATAGTAATTAGAGAAATAACCAAGCTCTTATTCATATCGTAAATAACAATAAAATCGTCCGACGCATTTCACTACTCTCGCTGAGAAACGGGCTTTATGCACCATGCTGCGAGCCCAAGCCTGAACTGGTGGTAACTGGACT
>BGPR01000439.1:542208-556783 GCA_013235015.1 Araneus ventricosus | reverse complement strand
GAGAAATTGAAATTCACCCTACTGAAATGCCGACAGTTTTCTGAATCTTAATGGGATTCAACTGGAATTTTTTTAAAAGTTGCTTTGTATATCTGGCTTTGAAGTTATGAAAGAAAAATTCCGCTGCGTCTCGCACATGCGCAGTAACAAATTATTTAGTACAAACACTCATATTTCTCCTAATATCTAACTTATTTACTTCGAAGTTTAATACAATACTTCTGTAACATATTGTCAAGTGTTATGCAAATTTCGAATAATTTGAATGAAAACTCTGCATGTTATAAGCAAAACACATGCGGAAAAACTTGGGATTTTTTAAAGAAACATTCATATCTTCCCGAATATTCGTGCTATGCTTACGAAAATGCACGTAAATATTATGCACATTAAACCATAACGATTGATAAAAGTTACATCTCGTTATTAGCTTTCTGTGAAACAGGATGGGTGAAACTCCATTTTCGTCTTCATCCTTTTCTGGTGGTTTTCCTAATTGCTCTCGTGACCGAATCTTCACTGTAACATGTATATGATACTCTATTGAATGTCACACGATTCTCCAGAGCTGATTTCGAAACATAGTTTTCGTATTAATTGCAAATTTCTCGCATTTTTCGAAATGTTCCTTAACTTTTTTATGCCGGTGTAGTATGGAGGGATGCATATCACATTATTTACAGACACATTTTGTTATTGTAGTAATGGATACAAAATGAAGCAACATACATGCACGTATGCATATCACATGTATGTTGCTGCATTTTATATCAAATACTACAATAAAAGATATTCTTTCCTGCTTTAATAACTGTGCCACAACTTGGGCCATGGTGATCGAGTGGTAGTATTGCGATTCGAGACTAGAGACTTGCAGACCAACAGGAATAAACTTCTTTTCGGTGTCCTGCTGTGGAGTTTTCGAAAGATGACGGCTGAATCAGGCGTCATGTTCTTTCTCTGATCGCGGTTTAAATTACAAGGACCTTACGAGAACAACATTCGTTTTGCCTCAGAACCAGATGCAAATTTTAACACAATTAAACTAAAACTTATAATAATCTTTGATTGTTGAGACAATATCAGGTTCAGATTTTAATTCCTCCATTTAATTTTGCTTTAATAGGTCACCATATATTGTTTATGATTAATTGTTTAGGGATTTTGATTAATATTATTTTCGACACGAAAATGTATGTTATTCAGGACTGTTATTCGCAGCTGGAAGCAGGTGACGCTCTATTTCAACTATTATGTTGTGATCGGGCTAAGCAGATACAAAATGTCATCTCGTAAAGCTTCAAAGAAGGAGTATACTGAAACAAGTCGAGTGCACTTATCAATTTTACGTAGGAAATAATCGTGTTTCAGGAATTTTAAAAAAATTCCTTTTCTCATCGATTGATTGTAGCGTGCTGTAATCTTTAGATTACCTCTGTTTAGTCGATCATCAAAAAATTACATTCCATAAACACAGAAGTTGGAATAAACTGTTATCTTCTAAAGTTTCTAGAAGGAGCGAAATCTATCAAATCAAGCCATCTAATCAATTTCCCTCAAAAATTATTCGGACTTCAGAAATTTAAATCAAACTCCATTTCTAACCGATAAATTATCGAATACTGAAATCATTAGATCACATCATCAAAAAAGGCATTACATAAATACTTAAGTTCCAATAAGCTTAAATTCTAATAATTTCAAGAAGGAGCGTAAGCAAACAATTCAAGCCATCTAATGAATTTCCCATATAAAACTAATCACACTTCAGAAAGTTAAATCAAATTCAATTTCTGATCGATACGACGACGTATATCTGGTCTGACGTTCATACGACGCTGAAATCATGAGATCACATCATTGAAACGCAGACGTTTCGTAAATACAGATTTTATTTCTGGGGATTGACAAAAACTCTCCAACTGTGTCACCAAAATTTCATGAATCATACAAACCACATCAGTGATAAAATAATATAAAATAAAATAAAGTCCCCAATTGCTACACTACAAAGCAGGAAGCATCAACAACCGCAACCACGTGGATGACATTCTTTGTTATTTATCAACCGTATATCATCCGAAGTGAAACCCATAACAGAATTTTCTCCCAAAGAAAAATAACACATCTCACCATCTGGAGCTTGTATTTGTATCACGAATTCCATTTTATCCTCCATTTCTCCTGATTCTTAGCGCAGAACGTGCCCAACTGCCCCAACTAGTGAAAACAGAAGACACAGAAAAGAGATATAAAGTTTTATAACTTGGTATCATCGTCTGGAGTGTTATGTTTTTCAATTTAAAAATAACTTCCAGAATAACCTTCGTTTGACGATTAAGGTGAAGTGGAATCACGGTGTTAGTGTGGCATCTTATTTATTAGTAAATGATAAAAAAATTGACAGGAATCTTCTTAACGCCCCCTTATAGAATTTAAAAATAACTTCCAGAATAGCTTTCGGTTGAGGATTAAGGTGAAGTGGAATAAGTGTAATCACGGTGTTAGTGTAGCATCTTAGTTATTAGTACATTGCGACCCCTGTTAACCAAACTAAAGGGAGAGAAGCCGTTTAGGATAACGATTTTTTCGGTTAAGCTATAAACATCTATTGCTGTTTTGAGTGTAAAGAGAATTCAAAAGTCTCTTTTTATGTTTAATAAATTAATCCTTCTTCGGGCGCAATGTGCCTGACGGGCAATGGTTAACAAAATCTCGTATTTTTAACATTGTTAATACTCATTAATTTTAATTTTATCATTCTAAAATTAATCACTGACCTTCTTGGGGAGGTTTAAAACAAGAAAGAGGCGATATCGTTGCAAAAATATATCACCTTCGCGATTATTTCCGTGTAGTAAAGTACATGTTTTTTGGATTTGCGATTTCAGAGGCATTTCGAATAACCGGAGTTTTACTACAAATTATAAAAAAATGGCTTGAATCTTGTCAGCGTCACTTTTTGGTCTTTGAAGTCCCGGGTACAATCACGAGGTGGAGCACTCAGTAAATAAAATGTTAATAAATAAATAAAATCCTCGATTAAGATAAGTAAAGAATGTAAACAACACTTATACTCAGTAACATTTCACTTAGAGTGCATTAATAATAATATAAAATAAAACACATTATTAAATTAACAAATTATTAAAATTTATTTTTCTTGTTTTAATGTCGGCAAATTTTATTTATTGTTTGGTAAATGCATACTATCTTCGTGAGTGTAAATATTGTTTTGAATTTAAGAATAAATATAGAAATAAATTACTTTAATTAGTTGCATCGATGACAGATTGATCTGAGCGACTTCACACGTTACACATGTCACCATTCCATATGTCATTTCTCATTTAACGTTTTAGCGTATATTTAATTCAATCTCCGAATAGATTGTGTACGAAAATACACAGAAAACAGTAACATTAGGAATATATCACGCTTGCCGCTGGTTTGAAAACACTTATTTTAAGGACACGATTAAGATTTTGTTTCCACTTGTATTATCTGTTGAAGACGTATTTTTGTAAAAATCCAAAAGTATGTCATGTTTTTACATAAGTAATAATTTACAATTTAATGTTCAATCAGTAGAGTATCTAAAAAAAGGCGGAGGGGACGGTGCGCCCTGGGCGATACTTCCAAAGGGGCTGCAAAAACAGACATTAGGAAAATATTTTTATAACTAAGAAGAGCATCAGCACTAGTTAATCATTGTGTACATAAAAAGATAACTAATACTAGCTGATCCCACACAGGCATCTCCGCACGATTATACACATACCATGATTTTCCTGATGCTTCTAGAGCCGTACTTGTTATTCAGTGCTCCAAGAAAATTCGTCAAGACAAAAAAAAAGACGCCAAGTGGTATGCGCATGACAGAAAAGTAGTCAATGTACAATGTTCACAATAGTGATGAATTTGTGAACTGAAATGAATTTATCTTCACTGACGTTGATCTAAACGTTCTC
Organism: Araneus ventricosus; assembly: GCA_013235015.1. Taxonomy (NCBI): domain Eukaryota; kingdom Metazoa; phylum Arthropoda; class Arachnida; order Araneae; family Araneidae; genus Araneus; species Araneus ventricosus. The sequence continues at coordinate 552,812 of BGPR01000439.1, read as the reverse complement.
TGCCTCGACTAAGCCCATGTGCTTTATTTCTAATTGATGTCTTTTGAATAATTTCTTTCAAAATTTCATTATATTGTAAGAAATATTGTGAATTCTTCATATTAAACACACTTTCTTTTTCGAGAAAAAGTTAATTTACACCTGAATGAATTCTATGAATAACAGTCTATGAAGGAATGCATGGAAGGTATAGAGGAAGCTACCGGTTTTGATTTGAAAGCAAACCGATTGTTGTCATCGTCAAAAGAGAAATTAATCTCTTTTCTGTGCCACGCACCTTGGCGTTTTATATAAACTAGGGGTTACACGCCCTGATCGATCCTCTCCCCAAGCCTCAAGAATCACGTTCTTTTGGAATCACTACGTGATCCCAGCTCGCTTCCCTCGCTCGCCATACAGTTATGCATTTCTGCTAGTAATATGAAATTATAAATACATTAATTACTGAAAGTAAATTAAAATTATCTGAAATTGCATGAACTCCTAAAATTAACTTTTCGTCAATTTTTAAATTTAAAATCTTCTGGTAGCACAGAGAAGATATATATGTAAATGTTAGAAAGAAACCTGAATGCTAATATATATAATTATAAGATGCTTAAAAATCAAAATTGTTTACATCAATCAGAAATCAGTCATTTAAAACTTCTTTCCACACACAATTGGCAATATTTTCAACAATTTTATTTGCCCTAAATTCATTCCACCAAAAATTTAAGCATGCCCTATTTTCAGTGAAATGTTGCTGAGTAAAGGATCCCCACATGTATTCACACTCACTCCAAGCCAAGAAAGATATAACTTTTTTCTCTCTGGACAGTTATTTATGCGCTAAATCTCAGAAAACTTAAGTTGTCAAGAAAAGATATAACCCATTTTACAACCTTTTACCTAAAAAATGACCATTTAAAGAGAAAAGTGGCTTAAAACATGCTCATATTAACTATTCAAAATTGAAACCGTATTAATTATGTATATTTAGCTTTTTAAAATTGATAAAATCCTAAGTTTACTCATGTAATATTGCTCAGAAAGCTTCCCCACATGTATACAGACTCACTCCAGTTACAATTTAGTCAAGAAAGGTACAACATTTTTCTCTGAGTATTATGTTACTTATGTTTTTTAAAACTCAGAAAATGTGAGTAATGGGGAGATGAAAAAGTCCATTCCTCAATCTTTCAACTAAAAGGGACATATTAAGGAGGCATTCATTCATTTGCCTAATCCAAACTGTAGGACTTAAATTTATTTTATTCAAACTATTTAACTAAAAAAATCGTTGTCTCTCAAGAAGCAAAATCCATTGTCTCAGTTTTTCCGCAGTTGTATAAAAAAAATTGTGAGCTGTTGCCAAACGGCGTTTAAGAAATTCGATCCTTTTCTGTCGCTATGTAAGAGAATTATATATATTTATATAGATAGATAATTAATTCATATTTTTCACTTTTTGTCGGTACATTGACGATATGTGAAAGAAATACTGATGACTAATGTTTTTGCAACCTATCTGCAGAGGTAGGGAGTGTCAAATGAAAAATACTAATAAGACATTTTTTCCTGGAATGCATTTTTGTTGTTGTTGTTTGGAGATTTATGTACCATATGTAACTTGTAAAGGAAGGGCGGCATACTGAAAGTTCTCACCGGCCGCAAAAGTTGCACCTACGCTACTTTGTTCAATGTAAGGGGCTTTCTCAGATTATAGCTTTCATTTGTTTTTAAATATTGCTTATCCCATCATTGGTCAGAAAGGTAGGATATCCGTGGAACTAGAATCATAGTACTCTTGCTACTAGTTTGAAAAAACTTATTAATGACAAGGTAAATATTTTGTTTTTATTTTTCCTGGAAGTTGGTAGAAGTGTAACCACCTAACTTCATCTTGAAAAAAATTTATAACTTGATAACTACTTTATATACTCAGATTGTGAGCCTCTCAAATTTATTTATATACTAGTTGAAGAACGAGATACAAAAATTTACCACAACGGGGAGGCACAGCCTTGGACTCTCCGAATCCCCCACTTGCGCCACTACTGATTGTATGTAATAGATCATTAAACATGGATGTGAAACAAAAAAGGCTAACTTGGTAATACTTTTAGTAGAGGAGTAGGAAAGAATTAAAGATGAATTTATCCAAAACTTGGTTACACTTATCTTATTTCGCCTCATATCGAGTAAGGAGGTTTGCATTAATAAACCTTCTTCAGCTATCGTTAAACTTATGTACTCCAAACTTCACAGAGATATTAAAATAAATAGCATCATATTTTTAGTGGTCATAGGAAAAATAATAAAGCATCGCTATTATAGGATCATATTAAAAGTTGTAAAAAGTAATGGTTTCACACTCAATCAACTTTAAGAAGCAAGAGTATATATTTTCGACGTTTTACATCATCTACAAAAGCCTATAAAACATTGAATCCAATTGAAAGTATCTGGAATTTGTTCGGAAGAAGCATTTTAAGACAGAAATTCCTATCGATCCTTTTTTTTATGTCAAAAGGAAGTTGAAGGAAATAAAATTATAGTGTCTTAAAAGAATAAAAAAATTTATTTCTTGAAGGAAATTGATTATTTTTTATATATGTATAAAACTGCGAGAATAATATACATACAGGGTTAGCAAACAATAAGTTTCCACTTCAGAGAGCTCTAGAATGCTATGCTATAGCATTAATCAGTTAGTTTAATTAAATTTCTATTCCTTACATGTAGTGCTACGTGGTTGGGAATTCAAAATATATATATATGTGTGTGTGTGTGTGATATCAAGATTCCATAATATTTGTAATAATGAATTGAAAATTAAAAACTAAAATGTAGAAAATAATTAAAATAATAATTTCTACTTTTTAGTACACAAATAAAAAATATGAAACTCTTCGTTTGGAATTATTTGAAAGCAATAAGAAGTTGTTGGTACAAAATTACATTTTCTTAAAGAAATAAAAAAGGCTTAATTCTTGTAGGATTTTGGCTATTTACCATTTATCATAATATAGTTAAAATATTTTCAACTGTTTCTATGTGTTCGTTCATTTAAATATCCACTAAAAATTAAACACAGTTATCAATAAGATGGCTGTGTTTAATTTATAATGGATGTTAATACAATGGATTTAACTTCAAAATATACACAATGGATTAAATTTTGCACAGCAAACAACTCATATTTAAATAAATTTTTAAGTCCTGAACTCGAAATTCATAATGAATGAAATTGTGGTTGGTCTCCAACTGTATATCTAGATCGAATATTAGGATGCATACTTATTTATTTGCTTTACACATAAAAAATAAAATAAATATTAGTTAATATTTTACTTATAAGAATATTAACATGAATCTTTGTAATTTAACGAGAAATGTCGTCGCTAAGAGCAATATTATATAAATTTTCGCTACATATCGGAATAAAATAAATAAGATGTTAAGTAGCTATACAGTTCGGTTGTGTTTTAAAATTTTATTCTAAAAACTAAAACAACTCTGGATGCGATGCATTTTGCATAAAAAGTATCAAACATAGTCAAATGAATCAAATCTAATTATACTTCACAATAGATTCAAATATTTTAATCACGTTGCTTTTGAAGACGTAAATTTCTAACTTTATAAGAAGACAAAGATTCTAAAATTAGATCAAGAAGTCACTAGAGGATTTTTTCAAATTAAGTTAGTTTATTATGTTATGATCTAGTTTGAATGTTGTTCTGAGGTATTGAATCGGAATTTCTGGAATGATTTAAGACTGGAACGAAAGAAAAAGACGCGAGAAAAGGAGCTATAGTTGCTGGAATTGCTTGGTTTGTTTGGATTTTGTAGAATAAGAGAAATTATCTGGCAATGCTGCGCGGAATGGTGAATTGTTATTCCTTACTTGTTAGAATTTTAACCGTAGAATAATCAAAATGGAGAAACCGTTGAATTTACTGCTTAAAAATTTCAAAATCTAAGATTTGTAAGTTCGCCGTTTCCTAGATTCGCAGAATATAACAGGTTATAAAATATCGATAATTTTTAAATACATTTGTACAATCGCACCATTTGTGCGTGCGTGTGTGCGTGCGTGTGTGTGTGTGGCGGTTCCTCATTTTCTCAAAAGATTGATTAGACAAATACAGGACACGTACGCATCTGCCACTGTACTAAAATGCAGTGCATTCTTTCTCATCGCAAGTGTCAGTCATTTTCTGTGTGATTCTCTGTTCACAGATGGTATGTTCGCAACTAGAAATACTTTAGGCCTCCCTAGATGCATTGTGTTCGTAAAATTTAATCAGAAATCGAAATTTTATTAATTTAAAGCGATAGTTTACATCTGTTTTTCCCCTTATGTAATAGACATATGAACTGAAGATACTTTTATATATTGTTACATTTACATAAGCGCTTTATTGAATCAAATATTAGCTAAAATGTTTGTTTTTCAGATTTTGTACTATTTTTTTAATAACCGTAATTTTATTATGAATTTCTTTGTCTTGCAGTTTTCTTCACGGGAAGGGTGGCCGATGAACCTTTGTATGGATCCAAGACAGACTCGCCGACAAGCGAATACGTCCACGAAAAGTACACGGACACGGTGTTATAGGGAAGGTTCAACACCTCCCAGTCCTGAAAACGAAAGTCAGTACATACCCATGGTACGGGTAAGTGTAATTAAATCTTCCGTACTGGGTTGTTGGTATATAAACTGTACTATCAGATTTTTTTCATCTGCGTACGGGCTGGTACAACAGTCGGGCTGTTGGTATAGACATTGTATACATAACACCACTAACACGTCCCCTTGCCTAGAGTCATTGTTACTCTCTTTAAGCGGTTAGACATTGTATCCAGCAGAATTTTCCCCTTCTATTTATAGACTAGTCACACAGGGTAGGACTTCTTGCTCCAAAGAAGCTTATTTGGATAACACGCTAATAACCCGAGTTAGTTTAAATTCCCCACTCTATTATATCTCTATGATACTTAATGAGGAAAGACAAGAACAAATAACCCGACGAATGGCCAAAATGGAGACAGATCTAATCTTTCAATAACTTAAAAAGGGACGGCATTTTCCGATTTCCCACGAAAATCCTCTTTTTGAGAAGCAACACTGAAGATCATCACCATAACACTGCTGTTATATTTACGGAGCTTTATTAATTCATATAATCTAGGTGTTAAGAACTTGTGCGCACTATTTTAACTGTAACCTGCTATAACTGTTGAACGAGAGTTTCTGTTTCAGTTTCACTTCCTTGTTCTACTAATAAACTTCTTGCAGGGAAGAATGACTGGTTATTTTCGCATTATGAATCCAGAACTGATTTAAGGCCACGGGGTTTTTTTTAAAGCTATTTTCATTTTAAGCAATTGCAGTCAGTGATACGCTGCTAGCGTAATGAGTTATTTCTTTGCATAACGGATAACAGAATACTGCATAGAAGCTTGGTCTTAATCGGAGTATAGATAAAGCGCAGTTTCCTTTCTCTTGTCGTTATGTAAGAATGTTTGCAAAAGAAACGAGATAGATGCAATTTTAGGCAAACCTCTCTTTAGATTATATTGAAAATAAGATTTCATTCTCGAAAAACGGAAATTAGGTACATTTCGAAACGGAATTAGGTAAATTAGGAAAGTAGAGAAACCTGTATGAAAAAAGAAATTGTATTCATCCTCGCAGGACGGAAATAAATTAATTTCCTCACGAGGAAAAAATGAATTTTAGACCAGTGCCCATTGATCATCCACAATCGAATTTGCCTGTTCCATAAATGAATAATTAAAATCCTCTCCAGCCTCCTTCAATAAAAGCATGTTTAATGAACATCAGTATTATTATTAAAGTGTTCAGAACTGTAAAGAGCGACAATGATCAAAAATTATTAATTCTTTATATTCAGTTTTCTTCTCATTTTCTTTACCTAATTAGCAAAGTTGGTGATATCGTAGAACTTTCCCCTTAAATTTAATATCCGATCGCCACTAGTGAATCGAATTTTGACAGTTTTTAACTTATATCTCAAATTTAAGTCATTTACAGACATCATAATTCGATACAATCATGATGAGTAATCCACAAACATCTCAAATGTCCTACAGACTCTTAATTAAATCAATACGACAACACACTCCCAAAGCAGAAGAATTCATGTAGTTAGATAGTAGAGAAAACAACACCGGTGATAAGCAGATGATGAAAAACAGTACAGTTGGGTTTTTTAAAATTTTTTCCTGTCTACATGGAATCGCAACTGTAAAGGGAGTATTGCCGTGAATTCTTTTAAATTGAGCACCACCTGTTTATCACTGAAGTAACCAGACGCTCAGGGTAAGTTAAAACAGTCTAAATATTATTAGTTTTTCTGTCGTCAAGAAATATCACGGAACAATAAACTATATAAACGATAAAACTGGCTTTTGAAAAATTCTACTTTTTACTTTTGCCTGACATATTCTTCTTATTTTACATTTTATAGTATATGGTCATCATATATTATCGAATAATGGTATTCCAGTATTGTATTTTCTTTGTGTACTAGAAAATCACCTGTCATGGTATGACGGGTGCAAATTGCCTCTTCATTCCAGAGATTTCCCGTTAAATTTGACTTGTTTAAATAGATATATATGCGAGAAAAATGTTTAACATTGATTGAAAACAGATAAATAAACATATGTTTTATGACAGGAAATATTTTTTATTTACATATTATTAATATTTACAAATTTTTTTATTCAAAATACCTCTTGGTAAACAACATTCCGTGTGAAGTATATTTCGTTGTTTAAAAATTTTCCTTGTACTTCAGATATCTAATCAAAACAAAGCACTTCTCTGCTTGTCAAACGTTGCCAAAAAATATTATCAAATTATATCATCATGATCTCAATAAATAATCAGATGCATCGTGGCGTCCAAACTATAACACGCGCATGATACACCACTGAAGTGATTTACTATTTTCTATTAAAAACGGGAATTAATTTGAAATATATGATTAATATAATTTAAAATTTCTCGAGAACTATTGATCATAGTGAGATACATTTTATATCAATCGATAGCAAATTTTATTTCACAATTTTCGAAATATTAAATTTGAAATTAGAACAACAATTACTTTTTTAAAATTTAAAATTACTGAAACTTAGGTGCTCTAACAATGAAATAATGCTGTTTAACGTCTCGCAGTGCTATGGTGCGAATTTTATTGTTGGTGACGTCAAAGCGTTACCTGATCAGTAAGAGACAGATCTGGGTTATTATATTAGTAATTATCAATCTGTGGTTTCGTGACATCTTTAAAATCAATTGTAAAATGATCAGAAATTCTGGAGCAGTCGCATGTTTTTATACCTCCTGCTTTGGTACTATTCTTTCGTCTCACTATATTTAGAATGTCCCGGACAGAAAATCACCATCCCTGGTCATTTTTTACCGGAAAGTAATGCACATCTGAGAAGTGTTATATTAAAATTTATTGGTTTTAAAATTCGAATTCCAAACATAAGGTGTTATACTTTCTTCCAGAATTAAATATAGTGTGAAAAAAGATTAGTCTCGTAAGCACAAAATTATAAATTCCCTTGAAGCTTAACAGAAGTTCTTTTATTATATTTTTCCATTAATTCCACTTCATGAAAGCAACATATTTTGTAAGCATAGTAATTCATTCCCTATGAAAACAAATAATAACGATGAATAATGATAATGCATTATAGTAAAACTAGAAAATGCTTCACAGCAGATGTAGTAATAATTCTTCTCAAGAGGACATTAAAAACGTAACAATAATTCTTTTCAGGGGCATTTTAATACTAGCAGGGAGCTTAATGAACCAAAAAAAATTTCGAGAAAAAATTTTATAAAAATGCCTGATATTAATATTTGTATCGCGCAATAAAATGATTTTGCTATTACTTTTAATAGTATTATACCATATCTCAATGTCTCTCTGTCTGTCTAGGAATGGCAATAAAACACTTTTAGAAATTAAGTTTTTCGCCCTTTCCTGGGTAAAAGCTTTTCAAATATTTTTCGAAATGTATGAAGATATACAGAGTGCATAAATAAAGCTATGTTAACAAACAGTTAAATTTTAACGTACATAGACTTAAATTTAAATTGACTAATGAATAATCGCAATGAAAAATGTTTAAAAATTTGGTATGGCTGTAGTAATTAATTCAGAATTTTAAAGTAAAATTTTAGAGGATTTCCAAAAATAATTTTTTTTTTATGTTTCTTAAATGAGTTTTAAATGATTTTATGAAATTATGCCTTTATGAAAATATTAAACTTTGTTTAAAAGAATCTTAATTTTAATCTCAAAAGAATCTTATCTACTACTACTACAATGTTGTTTTTAATCATTATTGTTAATAACACTCAGACAGTGCAGTATGAAATGTTCCATGGTAATTTTTCGTCAGTATTTGTAAAAAACTTGCAAAATAATCCCAGTTTTAGCGCAATACATGTTGCACATTCCTGCGAATTTGGTCACTCTCACATTGCCTCCCTCTGAGCAGGTCATTTCCTTAACACAACAAAAATATTGTTTTTGCACTATTGTTCACTATTCGCAATATTTCCCAATATTTTAAAATATCGGAACAATATTTTAGTTTATGTTGGGACATTAGCCTGAATCTCCATGAGCCGTGCCGAAGACAGTGCTACTACTATAAAAGTATAGCTGACTGAAGTACAATTCCTTCCATGCTGATAAAAAAAAAGTCTTCAATGATGATCAATACTTTAATGTATCTGTAATAAATATCGGGAGTACAAATGATTAGAAGGGACATCATGGAAGACAACTTGGCTATTTTAAATAGATTTATTTTTAGATGCATTTAATGGGAGAATATTTAGAATTAATTAAATTACATAATTAAACTTTCTCATCTTCCCTTAGATAAGGAAAAATTAAAAAAAGTTATGGATAATTATTGAATAAGTGAATACATTTGCTATCGTGCTGCCATCTCTCTTTTGAACTATGAACTAAATTTTCCCGAACGGATTAAGATGTAAATAGCGTTAAAACGCGCAAACTATTCTGCCATGTAGCTTTATAACTTGTGCTTCTTGAAACCGAGTAGGTTAGCTGAAACACTGAAAAGGGGATCTTGTATCAAATTCTACACTGTTAGAAAATAAAACATAGTTGTGAAAGTCATATTAATTGAAACATTTCATTAACATTTCGCACACACACATAAATATATTAAATAATATTTCTTGTTCATCACCATCCAAAATTTCCCTGTATTTTTTCCATGAATATACGCACTCTTGGTTACTAAAACTTTCTTTAGTGACCAAGATTTAAATGAAATGAGATCTTACACGTACAAGAACCGATCAGCTGACGGGTACGACAAGGGCCGTCTTAACAAATTTGAGCGCCCTGGGGTAGATTAGTTTGGAGTCCCATCAGAACTTTAACCAAGAATATGAGAGCTTATGACCCAACGAAATTAACTACCTAAAAAAATTAATGAAAAACAAAAATAAAAGTCACCTATTATATGATAAGCGCCTTAAAATTTTGCAAATTGGCACCTTTTCAAAATAGGACTCAGGCTAGCGGTAATGTAAGTAACTCCTATTAGACACAAAATTTAGGATTTCTCGTTAATTGTGATGGCTTCCTAAATCTATGGCTGTCTAGTTACAAGCCCTGATCTTTTTCTTAACTTTTGGCATATTTAAAATTACAATTAAATAAATTTTTCGGTTCAAAATTAAAATGAAATCAGTATAGTAAACTTTCAGGCGCCTTTGAATCAATGGCGCCCCTGGGTAATAGCCCAGTTAATCCATTGGAAAGACGGCTCTGAGTACGACAATCAAGCCTGAAATTTCCACGGACTTTATTACTGGACGAAATAAAGTCATTTACATTCCAATGGACTTCCAGGTATTAAATAAAATGATGATCTTTGATAGAGCATTCCATAGACATCTGCGAAGCTTCCTGTGAGAAATGTTCGAAGAGTGCTTGGATAAATATCCAGGTGATTTTCGGACTTACTTCACTAGACAGACAAGGGTGATATCCGGCCTCATGCATTGGGGATGCTAAGAGATAAGAGAGGATCTACGGCTTAAGATGGTTAGGGCAAATAAATTAAAATATATTGCAAACTTGTAACGCGCATTAAGCATCGGATGTAAAATCCGTCGAAATTTTAGAATTCCTGATACGGTATTTAAAGCAGTGAATTCAATTTAAAATCATTTATATTTGATGTAATTTGTTTTTCTCTACTATTGTATCATTTTATATTGTGTGTGTGTGTATGTGTGCTAGCTTACTTCCGTGTCTTTGTTTCAATTATGCTGTGCCAATATCTTTTGCTTAGATTTGTGTGAAATCCCTTTCTTATATTTGTTATCTGTAACTTCTGTCGTTTACTTTGTGCGTGTTTTTTTATTTTCATTTATTTTTTAAATTTTTTGTGGGTATAACATTTTTATTAATTTATCTTCTGTTCTTTTAATTGGAAACTTTTTAATTTTTAAAATTTAAATTTTCCTTCATCTGATGTATATTTTAGCCACATTTTCACCATGTCTGTCTGCTGGA
>BGPR01000439.1:530168-542198 GCA_013235015.1 Araneus ventricosus | reverse complement strand
AACCATAAGGTTGAGTCGGCTCTCCTGGATATTGAATGAATGAATGTCAAAGTTTAAAATTTATGTGGGTTCAAATATATTATTTTAAATGGGTAACTTTTTAGTTAATTACAAGTAAATCAGGACATTTATTTTTTATTAGAATTAATAGGTGCTACTACTTTACTTTTTCCTATTTTAGAAGATTCTAGAAACAGAAGTTAAGACATAAAAAATATTTCTTCTAAGAATAAGTGTGTATTTAAAGAATTGTTTATGCTCTGATAAGAATAAAGTAAATCAATATTTTATTTTTTTTCACTGTAAATCTGCTTTTATCAGTTGATTTTCGGTTTTGTTCAACGTTAATTATAATTAATTAGCTTTTACTTAACAAGAAATTATTCTGTACATAAACTGTAATACTTTTTTAATCATATATATCTATTAAAAATTTCGAACTATGGATAGCAAGATAGTAAAAAATTAAAGAAATAAATGTACACAGTAAAGTTGTTCTAGTTTCGAATCTAAAATAAAACTTTTAATGCAATAAAATTCATTCACGCTACATGTTGATAACATAAAGCATAGCGATATGAATTCTATTAATTTTTTTCACAGATAGCTAATGCATACTACTTTCTCATAGGTAGTGATGATTTCAATTTAATCTGCAGTTTCCAGTAAAATACATTTTGCAAACTTTTTAAATAATATTAGTTGCTTGTTTCTCTGAAAAAATAAGTTAAATATTTCCTTTGATATTGTAAAAGGAGACATCATAAGCACTAACACCAGTCACCACGCGAAATTTCAACATGCTCTACTACTGAGGAAAAATAAGTAACTACTATAGAAGTTTTCTGTTTTGTTTATTTGGGGTAAGGAAGAACTTCCGGAATACCGACCGACTTCCGGTTTAATGCTTCGTCAATGTGAATTTTCAAAATTTCAACACTATGTTTGAAGATGTTAATTAATGTTAAAGTACAGTATTTTAATGTCATGCCTTAAGGATACTTTGAAAATATTAAATTTGATGTTGATATTTCTGTAGCTCTCAATGTTTACTTAAAATAAGAGCCTCATTTTGTGGAAAGGCTGCCATAATTTTTCGTTATCGCTCACTTTGGTGGCTTCTAAGGATTGTTTGGCGGTTACATTTTTAACCCTATCAGACTGAGCGAGGCGGTCGCGGGCGGTCTAAAAATTTCCCCTTAACAGCAACGAAGGCCGGTCTGAGGCGGTAGGCTTCTTCTGAGGTGAGGTGAGGTTGAGAGATCGCTTAGGATATAAGCGCGGTAGGAGGTGTAATTATCCTTGCCAACCACAGCCCATTTCCGTGTTCCTTAAGGAAAGTTTATAGTAGGGAATGAGATGGTGGGTAAGTGACCACCCAGAGAGAGAGTCCAATTCATGTCTCTTCCTTCTAAAAATTCCCTGTTTTAAAGAAGCTGGAAGAAAAGAGTCGCCTCAGGATTAAAGAGTTAACCAAGCAATTTAGATAATCACTAAAATTTCAACATTTAAATTTTCAACCAAACAATTTGGCTAATTACATTCGTTCTATTTGGAATTTAGCCAATTATTTATCTATAAAAATTTACCCATTAATTTTTAAGAGCCTTTTTTGGCCGTTTTAAATGAAAAGAATTAATCGAACTCATAGAATACAGAATTCAACTCTTTTTGTACTAAGGAAAAAACTGATTCGCGCTTGGCTCTTGATACAGTATCCAAACGGATTTGGCATTTGCTTAAATCGGAGGATTACTGGAAAATGGTCTTGAATCCAAAATAAACAAAATAGAAAACTCGTCCATAAAAAGAGAGCCAGCGCCGGCCCGAGGGGTGTGCGAACGCACAAGCCCCGCGCCGCTGAGGGATTTTGAAAAATTCATAATTTTTTTTATCTTTTTTAAAAATTCTTTCAACCAACTTTTATGTTTAAAAAGGCATAAAATATTAATAATTTTTCTAAAAAAGAAATATATTGCAATTTTTTTCTAGTTTTGGAAATTTCCTTTGAATCTGTTAAAAAAGTAAATGGTAGATCCAGTGGATAAGAATCCAACAATCCCTTTGCTACTTGGAGGTCCACGTGTTTTCTTGGACAGAACAAAAGGTAAAAAGTGATAGCATTGTTCAGTCCTAAACCAGGTTCGATTGCTCCAGGCATCATATGGTCACTCTCTTTTCGATGCGGGGGAAGGGGGCATCCCAAAGTGGATGGCCGTCATTTGAAGATAAATTGCACGTGATAAGATTCAATACATTCCTTGTTCCCGAGACTATTGCTTTCAGGATAAGGGACTTGTGTGCGGATCCACAACTGTTCCCCTAATGGCCAGCAAGTAGTCTTTCCTACGGCAGCTTAAAGAAACACCTCTAGAGAAATGCTTTTTCTGCTTATCTAGTTCTAAATTGAACACATCTGTTCCCCTTGTATTCAGCAGGACTGCTAAGCGATGATAAAGCATATATCTCAAATGGGTTTCTCGCTTTTCTCGTCAAAAGTGTGGTTTTTCAGAATCTATGAATTCATCGTAGGTACTTGTTAAAAGGTAGTCTGTTACATCTATTCCTCAGAGTTAATCAATAGTAGGGAATATGAATATTGGATTGTGTGAAACACGACAGGTAACCTAGAGAGTTTTCTCAGAAGTTTAATTTTCCATTGAACAGTTCGTTCGCATTCGGAGTATCAGCCGTATAGCAAAATAAAATAATCTGCATTTGCTCTTGCAGACAAATTTCAGGTATGCTAATTTTTGTCTCTTTTTTATAGTTATTTATTAAAAAAACTTTCTTTTTTATATTTCATAAAAAGAAAATTTAATATTATAACAGGTTATCAATTTATAAAACAATGTAGTTCCCTCCCCCCCCCCTTTGTCTTTGTATTTAATATTTTTCTATTTGTTATTATTGTATATATTTCATATAAAACATTTTTTTATTAACAAACGAAAATTTATGTTTTATACTCTTTTACATTGGGCATTTTTCATTATAAAATGTTACTCATTTGGAACCTTTTATTATTTTGGGAAACTACATATCATTTGGATAAACTTTAAAATATAAGAAGTATTTTGAAGATTGATTCAATTTAAATATCCTAAAACTGAAACTATCAATAGGTTGTGTATAATTGTAAATAAGTTTGTAATCAGTAGATTATCTTTTTTCAGTTTTATTTTTTTGCATATGAAGAAATAGTTGTTTGTTAATATGAAGAAATAATGAGTTCAACTTTTTTACTGAGGAAATAATGAGTTCAACTTTTAAGAATTCACTTGATAATCCAAAATACAATAAAATCCCATTCATACAGTATGGTATTTTATTTCAATACTGAATGCATGTGCTGACATCGTAAATCGACAGAAAAATTGAAAGGGGGTTATTTTCTCTTTCAATTGACTGCGAAGTTAAAACTATTTTAAGTTTCCTCAGCTTTCATGTTTAGAAACTCTAACTATTTTCGCATTTTATAATTTTAATTTTAGCACTGGAAGTTTTCAAACTGAATAATTTTTAATATATACTTTTAAAATCAGGAAGACAGGACACATTTCTACAACATGAGTTTGGAAAAAAGAATGGGAGGAATTTTATTTTTTATTTAGAAAGGAATGCTTGAATTTAGGCCCAACCCGAAGGGGTTTCGAAAGGTGTGAGTGCACAAGGCCCCACGCCGCTGACAGATTGCGCAAAACGAAAATGAATTGCATTAATTTATTTAACGAAATCAAAATTTGGCATCAAGTTTTACCTTCCAGGTAACAATATTGCAAATATTTACATTATAATTCACTGTAATATTGTAATGTAATATTACAATATTTATTTAAATTGTATCCAAATTTTACTTCTGTTCTAAAATTATATTGACCTTACCAATAAAGCTCGCATCTGCAGAAAAATCTTCTTCAAGACTAAAAATAATTTAAAAAAAATAGCTTGAGATCTAGCAATAGAGGCGAACAATTGATTTGCTTAGTCATTTTATCTATCGAATCCGTATTAACCAAAAATCTAAATCATAATGTTATTATCAACGAATCTGCTATAAAACTTATAACAAAATGAAACAAAAATCACATATTATAAACTTAACTTATTTTAGTAAGTTGAATACCAAATTTTATATATGAAGCAGTTATTTTTATTGTTTAATTTATTAACGATTTTTTTGTGTGATTAAAATATTAACTTCATAAAAATATTTTAATTATTTATTATTTTAATGTATTATTTTAGTCTTTACTTAACCAAATTGTGAAATTTTATATATAACAAAAAGCAATAAATTATTTTGTTGGGAGAAATTTTTTCAAAGCCCCGCCAATCAACTTTGCACCGGGCCCCACTTTAGTTCTGGCCGGGTCTGGAGGGAGCGGACTGCAGCATTCAATAAAATGATGGCTGATGGCGTGCATAAACATAATAAAGATGTCGGGAATGTTTCCCGCGAGATTTCAAGATGAGTCGAGATAAATCTCAAGGTGATTTCAGGTCTGTTTAGACAGCTCGGCGTTCCATTCTACTTTGTGGTGTCTGGCCTAATGGGATGTTTGCAAAGAAGGAATTAGGGACACTGAAAAGAGATTATGAAGTCTAAGCTGTCTACAGGAAGTAACAGGAAATAATTTTTTACATTCTGATGCGTTTCCTATGCAGAGGTTATAATCAGATGAAAAGCCCTTCCAGATGTTATGGTTTGTAGTGATAATCATAGCCAAAAAATGGTGAAATTAAATTATAATCGATATGATAAAGGTTTGAATATATTGCTATTTAATGTTATGTGAGTAATAGTTATTAAGCTTTAGAAAAAACAAACAGATGTCTTAGTTCTCAAAATTTTATATTTTAAATGGTTTCATATTTGTTCTAAATATTTATTCCTTTTCCCACAATGAACATTTGATAAAAAGTGATTTCAAGATTTGTTTTGTTATTAAAATTTTTCATCTAGTAACTTATTAATATTTGTATAATAATACAACTTTAATTTTGTTTAATAATAACCCAAATTTCAAATATATATTTACACCTTTCATATCAGTACGTTTTATTTTAATTTAGCCAGATTAATTTACCATTTTGAAGCAACACGAGGACTATATTGGGAAATAATACGTAAATTTAAGCCATAATCGTATTATGAAGAATATTTTTCTTATAATAATGTTCTATTTAGTATTTGAAACAGCCGCAAGCAAAATTTTGAAAGAGATACTTAAAAAAACTAATACCAATTACTCTTTCTTTTATCTTCAATTTTAAATTTATATAATTTTATTACGGGAAAATGCACAGATACTATGGGTTTTTTTTTATTACACTGGGAGAAAGGTAAAGAATTAAACTTTGTTGCCTCTTCAATTCTCCTATCGTAAACAGTAAATGTTCTAAATTTCGAAGGAGTAAATTGTCAGTAAAATATGCCTTAAATTTAGGGATGCAATAACTGTCAAGCATTGATACGGGAAGTTTAAATGCTAAATAAATAAAACGTGGAAAAAGTAGGTTGGTAATGGTTTGTTTTACTCTGATAAAAAATCAATAAAGTTTACGCAATAAAATGATTACATAGATTAATAAAAAAGACGCAATGCTAATCCTTTTTAGCCCAGTCATATTTCAAAGTTGGTTTTACTTTCTTAGTTATATCATTTTCTTCTTTCACATAATTTTAAAATTGGGCGCAACGCATTTTAAAATTATAGTGGCAAACCAAAATTGCTTCAGTTGTCTCCACTGACAACCAGTTTCTTTCGTCCGACCATTGAGTTGACATTAGGGAAAATATTCTCTCCATATTTGCATTGCAGGCTGGAATGGCGAATACGCATAGGTTTATTAAACAAGACTTCTGATCAATATCCTCTGCATCTGCAAAAAACTTCAGCCATTTGTCTTCCATACTCAATTTCATGGCTGCTTAGCAATTTCGGTTGGTATTATTTTTCTCTAAATAATCTTTTAAATATACAAATTGGTTGAATAGAAAATCAGCCTTGCCAATACCGATGTTTCTTACTTGTAAATATGCAATAACAAAGTTTTGTGAGGAAACGGTACGGAAACTGGACAAATAGTAATACGAGACTGAGTAGTGAAATACGGTGACAGTATGGCAACTCTACTTATATTATCTTTAAAAACTATACAAAAGCCCTCAGCTACAGAAGTAAAAACTTAAAACTTTTCTTTTGTTCTCCTGAAGTAGGTCATAGCACGTGCTAGCACCGGTCACCTCTCGAATCTAGTCACGTCCGAAATTTCCACGGATGCCATTACCAGACGTAAGGAAAGTCAGTTGCAGCCAGTGGGAGAGGGAGAGAATTGAAAAATCTGTAAAATGATGGCCCATCACGCACATAAACATTTCAGAGAAGTCTGGAATATTTCCTGAGAGACGTACATAGGTTGCCCGAAAATAACTGTCTTCTTATTTACGAATAATGCTATTTGGCTGCACGATGCTTCGCTTTAGTATCATTAAATTTCTTCTCCTCAAAATACTAATTTGCACTTTTCAGAAATAGATACAGCCTTTTTTTGGAATTTGGTAAGCGCAGTCTTCCTGAATGTTTCAGTGTTGGCCGGTATTTGAAGAAATAACAGAAAAGTACTAATACTGACAGCTTTAAACTAATAATTGTATTCGAAAAATCAACTTAGATGGTAAAATTTCTGCAATTTTTCAACCTTCTATTATTTGCCTCCTTCTTTACTTGAACTACGTAGCAAACCACTGCATCATTAGCTTATGAGTTGAATTACTCTATTGGATCGTTGTCTGTTTTCCAGGTATGATCGGCAATAAAAGTGTAAATGACAGTTATTTTGGGATATCCTCTGTATTTCCCAATAATCTATGATAAATTTCGAGGTAATTTCCAGATTTGTTTCAACCGTCCGGCATTCCATTCCGGCTAAATCCATGTATACACTAATAGGATATTTGCAGAGAGGGAACTAAGGATACTGCAGGGAGATAATGCTGCCTAAGATATCTATTGCAAAGAAATTTGTAAAATTATGTTGCGTTGTTTGTATAGATTTTTCATTCCTATATACAACCCTTCTGACTCTTGTTTCAAAGCTTCAAAATTGATTACGAAAAGCATTTATAATATAATAAAATTCTCTTATGATATATATAGATGACACAAAATTTTAGGAGGTATAACGTCTGTTAATTTTTTTAATTCGTAAAATTAATTTTATAATCTCTTAAAATTTTATTTAATTTTACAATATTCTTAATTTTATTGGCCAGTTAATTAATTTATCTCTGGTTCAAACTGGCATCAAATTTTCGAATTTTTAATTTCAAATTAGCTAAGATTAAGCCATTAATAGACGTAATATTTTGCTACAAATGTTACATGGAATCTATAATCAACTCCAATAATTTACAGTCTCTCAGTTGAATTGAAACTACAGCATATAGCAAAAACAGGAGGTATGAACTGATTATATAGTAGAGAAACCAAATGATTAAGTGATTAAAACACATAGCTTCCAGCAAAACACATTTATCATTTTTTAAAGCGAAATTTATGAGAGAACTGCCTCCTACGTGTCCGGATTTTGATTGTGCCACATCTGCATTTCATATTCTGATAGAATATCCATTGTTTAATTCGTAAATGCTTCTATTTCTTTCAGACAACTTCATATACACTTTCTACACTGATTGGTAATATACCATACGATCAACTTTTCCCCTTTTTAAAATCCATTGGATTTTATTCTCTGATTTAGGCTAGTTTTTGTTTTTTAGCCATGTTCATTGATTTAATATCATTTGTACCAAAATATTGGAATAATTTTACATACCTTTTAGACTCCGATTGTTTTAGACATGATTTGAGTGTTTATTTTGCATAGATATAAATATGGTGTGGTCTAGCCAACTATTGGCTCATGTGCCTATAAACCAAACAAAAGCAAACCAAAAGCGGAATTTATGCCCTTGCGAGCAAAAATTTGTTGCTAAATTTTCTTTTCTGTCGTAAAAGAATTTTTAGAACCTGCCAGCACAAGTCTTTGTTATCCATTAAGAGTAGGAGAAAGCTGTAACATTCAATGAAATAATGGCCTATGATACACATAAGCATTCTGCATGTGTCTGGAGTGTTTCCTGTGAAGTCTATTTCCAGGAGAGCCGGGATAATTCTCCAGATTTCCGGATGCGTTTGAAGGTCCGGATTTCCTTCTAAGGGGAAGTGCCGGGCCTAATAGGATCTATGCAGACATGGAAATAAGGGATGCTTAAGAAAGGTCCAATGGCCTAACGTGGATGAGGGGAGGAGATTGAAATATCTCTCAAAATTGCAACACACTAACTGTGCATTTCTGTAATTGGATGTAACATCCCTTCGAGTGATATTAACTTTGATGTCGGAAGCTTCCACAAAGACGGTGAAATTAAATGAAAATCGTTAAGTCAAACCTCTGAATACGTGGAAATTTATTCTATTTGAGAATTAGTAAATTATTTAGCATTAAGAAAAATTCTACGAAATTATGCATTTGGAACCAGTTGCCATCATAGGAATTTTGGATCCACTAATGATATCTGCGCCTAAAAGTGGTTTATTTGACATGAAAAATTGAACCAGTTGCCTTCTTTCCACTTCAAATAACAAACTAATAAAGCTATATGTAATTTGGGAAAAATTTGCATCAGAAATTATTTTTGTAATGTCTTTCCAAAACCGCTACATTTAGATTGGAGTTGGTTCCTTATACTGCATAACTGCATCTGATTAGAATTTTATTTTATTTTTTAAATGTGACATTTTAGATGCTCCATTATTTATTTCAGACATTTATATGTAATTTAGCAGATTTTGGGGGAAATATTCAATTTAATTCACAATTGAAAATTATGACAAAATGCTAAATATTTTTGGAAGTTAAAATTGTGCATTTGAGAAATGATTAATAATTTAATAAGAAAATAGAAAATGAAATTTTTATTCCTCTCACTGGAAATATTCTTCATAAATGAATATTTATAATCAATTTAGTTTTATAAACAATACCTCTTAATTCACATATGAATCACTTGATTTTAAATTAACTTTAACATTTTTTTTTTAAATTTTACACGAGGAGAGAAAAAAGAATGGGCTCAAGATATCTCTAAACCCGAAAGTAGGGTTCAGGATATGAGATATATGTTTCACAGTAAAAAAATGAACCTATCGATGAAAACCACAAAAATATTACAAGTAATAACTTTTGGAAAAATTTGAATTTAAATTTCGCAGAAGTCCCTTTTAACATCAAACAGTATAATAGTTTCAGAATTGAGGGAAATAAATTATTATAAAGCTAGGAATATCAATTAAACAAATTAAAATTCAAAATTGATTTATTTCTGAGTAAATTTAAATTTAAACTTAAAAAATTCAAATCTATTCGTTTTTAAGTAAAACTCAGATTTAAAGCAAAAAACAAATTCAGGGAAAAATTGAAAGAAGCCAGGAATATCAAGAAAACTCAAATAAAATTCAAAATAAATATATTTGTAAGAAAACTTAAATTTAAAAGAATCAAATAAAATCAATTTTTTTTAATTTTTCTATTAATGGAAAAATTAGATTTAAAATAAAACTTTTAAACTTTAAAATTTTGATTCAAAAACAAAAAACAATTAAAGAAAAATGATTATGAAAATGAAATAAAATTTTAAACTTATTTATTTGAAAATAAATTTAAATTCGAAAAGGTATAGGTTTTTAAAGAAATTCAAAAACAATCAGGTAAAAATTATTATAAAGCCAGAAATATCAATTAAACTGAAATAAAATTAAAAATATGTTTATTTACAAGTAAATTACAATTTAAATTCAAATAAAAGAAAATAAGATTCAAAATTTATTCCTTTCCAAGCAAAATGCAGATTTAAAAGCATATTAATTAATAGTATAAAAAGTGGTATAAATGAATTTTAGTCCTCTTAGGGTCTCTTAAAATTAAAGAAAGATGCTGATATCGATTTCTAATTATTTTCTCTTCAATTTCAAATCAGTTTTATGCAGCAAAATTAATCATTTCAATTTATAATTAATGCTATCAAGACATTTAATCTTTCAGAGACTGTCATACGAGTATTTCTACCATAACACATTTTTCTCACAAATAGCAAATAGTCTGAATTCTGATGTGTTTTTAACTCTTTGAATCACCGAGTTTTCAGCATATTCTGACTCTCGATATGTTTAGAAACCCAAACAAATAATATTAAATATCGAAGAAGAAACTCGCTACTCTTCTTTAGTACTGAAGGTAAGAAGGTCCAGTCACCTCCCGAGTCCGGTCACGTCCGAAATTCTCTCAGACTCCATTACTAAGCGAAAGGAAATTCACTTCCCATCCAGAGGGAGAGTAAGAGCTGCAGCATTCAATATAATGATGGCCGATGGCGTACGTAAATATTCCGGAGACGTCTGGAATGTTTCTTGCTAGATCTATTTCCAGGAGAGTTGGAATAAATCTCAAGGTGATTCCTGGATTTGTTTGCACTACCCCGACATTCCTTTCTAAGGACCGTATAGGGTCTAGTGGTATATTTGTCGAATGGGTTGCTGAAGAAAGGCTTTGAAGTCTAAGAAGTTTGCTTTAAAATAATTAAATATTTTTGGAATTTTCATCTTTACATCTAGATATTCCTGATATCGGTTGTAAAATTCATCTTGCCATTATTGTATGCGATAACGCCATGATGACAAGGATAGTGCAAACAAATTACATATTACTCCTGTTATTAGGTCAACATATGAACTCAGTTATCTCTATATATAAAAAGCAATGTTTGTGTGTGCGATGTTTAGATGTAAAATATTGCACTTACAGTCCTGAAATTTGGTACACAGGTAGCTCTGATGGTGACTCAATGCACTTCGAAGTACGATTTTTAAAATTCAATCTAGAAATTTTTTTATTTAATATTTTGTGGCATTTTGATTGATTTTTCGCACTCATTTCTCCATTGCAATCGTAGCAAGAAAATAGATACACCATAAAGAAAGAACAAACGATTTCCGTTCTAATGAATTTTATTTTAAACGTCTAAAAGTTTGTTTTAAACGAAAAAGTGTCCGTACAATATTTTCTCTAATTTTAATAAATTTTTTAAAAAATTTTGGTATAGTTTACAGCAATACTTTTCATTGTTGCAACGCAATTCAAGCCGTTTTCATTCTTTAAACAAATATTTAATTGCGTTCTTCTCTTTCATTTTTGAAGGTTGAATTAATATCTATAACCATCAAAAGGGCACGGGCAACGCCGTGCGTGTACTGATAGTATAGAAATATGTGTGAATCTATTCTACAGGGTGATTCAAAAAACGAGACCAAACTTTAAGTGTAGGTCAGGCATACGATAAACATCCAGAATCGCATAGGAACATGGGTGCGCAAACGCCATCTGGAGGCAGCATATGGCATTTAAAATAAAACAGCGCTGGACAAATACTGATATCTTTCTGAATCTTAACTGTATTGAACTGGAACTTTTAAATAACTTGCGCTATATATATGGCTCTGAAGTTGCGGAAGAAAAGTTACGCTATCTTTCGCGCATGCGCAGTAAAAAATTATTATATACTAATATATCCTTTGTTACT
This sequence comes from Araneus ventricosus, assembly GCA_013235015.1. NCBI lineage: Eukaryota > Metazoa > Arthropoda > Arachnida > Araneae > Araneidae > Araneus > Araneus ventricosus. Next base: position 530,554 of record BGPR01000439.1, on the reverse strand, counting down.
CAACATATTTGCATGAAATTTTGATGCAATCCTAATTTTCTAATACATTATCATGTACTCTATAAGTTTCATGCAATTGAAAGGAAAACTCTTCAAGTTATAACTAAAAAACATGCGGAAAAATTTGGGATTTTTTAAAGAAAGCTTTATATCTTCCCAAATATTCTTGCTATTTTTACGAAAATGCAAGTAAACGTTGCGCGAATTACACAAAAGAATTGATGAAAGTTACAAACCATTATCAGCTTTCAGGGTGAGCCAAATCCTTCTTCGACTTCATCTATTTCTGGTCGGTCCCTTGAATGCCTTCGTGACAGAAACTTTGATGCAAATTGTGAGTTAAAACCTATTCTTTATTTGTTCGAAGTTCGAGGAAAATTCATCCA
>BGPR01000439.1:403445-525442 GCA_013235015.1 Araneus ventricosus | reverse complement strand
CAGCTGGGTTGGTTCTGCAAAACCGTAAAAGTTACGAAGTAAATCCGCAGTCACAACGGTTTTTTACCGTATGAAATTAAGTTTTCTCCGTAAAAATTAAGTCATCGAAGTAAGTGACGTCATCGACTGAGTTGAGTTGTTTTTCTCCTTCTGTTCGAGTTGAAATGTGCTGATGTGTATTATCAATTAGGAATATTAATTAATCAAGGCTTAATTATTAATTTCAATTAGTTTAATTAATATAATTTTTAATTGAACTTACTTGGACGATTTCGATGCAAGATGGTGACAAAACTTCTAACTCCTCCGAGCCGGGGATCGAAACCGCGTTCATAGAAATAAAAGGCAGTCGCTCTAACCACTAGACCACCGGAGACTTCATAAAATTAAGAAAAAATAATCTATTTGAGTTTTAAAGTCACTATAGCTCTAGTGGCGCCACCTAGTGGTGTAAAAATCAACTATTGCCAGAACACGTGTTTTAAGGTTACGGAGATGGAACCCTATTAAAAACATAAAATGAATGCAATAAAATTACATTTAAGAAAAAGGAAAGTTATCGTACGGAAAGCAATACCGTATGACCAAAAATAGAATTTAAACTGACGGTTTTAAACCGTTTATGGCTGGAGCGAAAAACGGTGAAAAACCGTTTTGTCAACAAAACAGCTTTAAACCGTCAAATATACGGAAAAAGTCCGGGGAAAAAACGGATATTTTTTACAGTGTATTGCAACGACTGTCATTCAGATTTCCCTTATGCCTAGGCAGGTCGGGGTGACTTCAGACTTGTGGTTACCTTGTAAACACGGCGAATCAGACCTCAAAACAATGATTGCTAAGTCCATCCTATTGTTATAGTTTAAGATATGGCTATGGTGGCGAGGATAGTGTAAACAAATCATATGTTGCTCTTATTGTTATAATGCATTTAAGTGAACTCGTTTAAATAGAAATGTGTGTGAATCTATTCTCTACAGGGCGAATGGCTATAGCCAAAACATTAAGGTGTGGTAGAGTTCACTACAACAAAAGACTTTTGTATAGGAATGTATGGGCGCAGGTGATCCTTTGAGAGACATACCAAATATAATAGTCATGAAAAGGTTCTTTTCTTTAAAGCATCGTTGATAAATGTTTCTTCATAATGATGCCTACCATAATTACTCACAACTGCTTTCACCAATTTCATACATTCATAGAAGCTTAGAGGCGTCGATAGAGTGCTTGAAACATATTATTTGACGGGTTCTGACGAAGACATTGTCGATCGAATATTCGTTGAGGCCGCACTTTTATTAGAAATAAATGGCACTTTAGGATATAATACGCCAGTCACTCCATGTACGCTGCCAGGCGTCTGTTGCTGTTGGTAGACGCAGTTTTGAACAATTGTTGTAAAATACAAAGTGGTCATAAATTATTGGACCTACAACAAAAATTAATAAAAAAAGTCCCTATAATGTTGCAACTTGGTATTTTTGTAATGAGAGAGTAGTTTAAATAGTTATTTTTCAGATAGGTAAAGCGCCGTTATGGCGTTCTAAATCTACTGCAGATGGAGATTCCCAACGCAAGTGTCAAAATGGCTACCGTGCAGCAGAATACTCGTCTCTAGTTCCACGAAAGCAAATCAATCGTAGCAGTTAAAAGGCGTTTTCGCTTAGAGTATCGAAATTGTCGGTCTCCAAGTAAGAACTCCATTAAACATTGGTACGAGCAATTAAGGAGTGAAAATCTCCCTCATTCATTTAAGAACTTCGTCTGAGACCGATGGTCGCCCAGCACCTTTCCTATTATGCACATTTCCTGTTCCCTTAAGTTGCTCGTACAATACTTGATGGAGTTCTTACTATGAAAATTATCATTTTGATACTCAGGCGAAAACGTCTTTGAACTGTTAGAATAGAATTGTTTTCGTGGAACCAGAGACGTGCTCTCTGCTGCACTGTAGCCATTTTGACACTTGCTTTGGTAATCTTCCTCTGCAACAGATTTAGAAAACCATAACGGTGCGTTACGTATCTGAAAAAACTGTTTAAACTACTCTCTCATTTTATTAATATTTGAAATGGGTCCAATAATTTATGACCACCCTGTCCATTGTGAAGAATTGCTTTTCACCAACGTTCTCAGTAACCAATGTATTATTACTCTTTTGTCTATTCCTCATGCTTCACTCCATCCCTTCCATCAGGTCACTTACACCCATACAAAATTACTGTACAAAAAAAGTTTGTTGTAGTTTACTCTACCACCCCCTAATGCTTTGTCCATTTGTGATTCACCACTTATTACTCTTGTTATTAGAATGTAAATATATGAACTATATGATATAGAAATAATGTGTATCTATTCTACAGAAACGCGTGTGCATGTATTCTATAGAAATATGTGTGAATCTAATCTACACAGAATTAGAGAATAAATATTTATTCATTTGTAAAGTTCATTCAAGTCTTTTAGAATTTTAAATTTAGTATGTTTAAGGTGGCAATATAAATTTCAAAATTAACTTAGATTGTCATAATTACCGAGATCTTTTTAAAATGGAAAATGTTTCATATTAATTCTAGCCTTTTTAGAGGAAATAGAAAGCTTTGTGGTAAAAAAAACATAAGAAAGGAACAGATCAGGTCTGCGCCGTATATTTTTCGTGAAAACGTCGGGATAAAATCATAAAACAAGTGCTTCGTATTAATATGCATTTTATTTATCACAATCTTTTTAAGACAATATTTACACAGAATAGTATAGTGGTTACAGAATAGATAACTCACAAGCTACCACAGATCCTTACTATATGCGATAAGCTTGTGATTCATCTATTCTGTAATCATTATACTACTCTGTGTAAATATTGTATTAAAGAGATTGGTAATTAAATTACATATTAAAACGAAACACTTGTTTTATGATTTCTCCCCACGTTTTTACGAAAAATCTACGGCGCGGACCCAAACTGCGCGTTTCTTCTGTTTTATTTAGAGTAGATTTTGATGGCGCTGGCTGTTGACAGCATATAGAACTACATTTCTCGTATGTGCAGTAAGACATTATTTACTACAAATGCTCATATTTCTAGTAATATTCAAATTTTAATACAATGTTTCTTTTACGTATTGTCAAGTATTCTGTAAGTTTCGTAGAATTCGAAAGAAAACTCTGCATGTTATAATCAAAAAACATGCGGAGTTCGAAATTTTCAATTTAATACCTATTTTTACTTATAATGTGATAAATATTTTTATTGTCTCACTTTGGGTCCTAGTAATACTTCTCAAGCTCTTTAAAATGACACCAGAATCAACCTCCTATCTAAAAGCGTTTCCATGCTACACTTATTTATAACCTTACATAAAGCTAATTGATAACAATCACGCGCATGCGCCTACACTGGTACGATGACGTTACAGGCCAAAAAATACTATGCGACAAACTCTTACAGATATGATCTATACTTTGTGTGGTAAACCATTCTTTTCGCATTATTAGTCTCGTAGTTATTAGCGATTCAAATCTGACGGTATTTTATCACACAAGAAAGTTCGACCGACTATCACTGTAACAAGCGGAAAGACGATTTCACGTCAAAAAACAACGATTGGAGCGTCTTTTAATGACCCCCAAGAAAGATAAGCCTTAGCACAATGTAAGGTTGCGATCTTTGAGCATCGCCATCGTATTTATATGAAAACAATCCATCGTTACAAGATAATCACCCCGGGGGAGGGGCTTCTCAAATATAGGGTTGAGAATTTACTAACAAGTAAGCAGGCTTTCTGAAGGATGCAATAATGATAGTGTGGTTATGTTGGCCGCATTTCCAGTGAGGAGACATACCTCATTCAGGAGAGGATGGTGCATGGAATGATGATGGCCATTTCGTAACTGACCACAATACTCGAGTTATTTTTGCATCGACCTGATCTTTCTGTCATTTCAGACGCCTAGGCCTGTCGAGGATTAGTTTCGTTCTTTTTGGTTTACAAATTTACATTTTCTAAAGTGTTGCGACATATTTTGAATCACACATAAAGTGGTGTCACGCAGATTCTGTAATTACATAAAATGATATTACACATACATAGACAACCAACTCGTGCATACGGACTGCAGAACGGCAATATCCCCACCTTTTTTCATAATTTAATCACGAATTTGTTTAATATTGCACGTGATATCTAACACTAATCCGTTTAGAGCTTTAAATCTTCATCATTCCTTTTAGAGCCTTTTTATTTTCAAGGGAAACGCAGGGGGAAATGGCAAGCTTCTTTTCAGAGAGACAGGAAACTTCTTTCCGAGCACACACACACTAAGTTTTAGATCACACAACACCTATTCCAGCTGCTGCACATGTGTAATGTCAACGCGCATTCATTCGGCTGCATAGTTTATGAAGGGAAAAATGTTTTGTTGGAAGTACAGCAGCATCTTCTGTGATGTGTGTGGGTTTGAAATTAATATTGCAAGAAAGAAATACACAGCCAGCATACTGATGGCGATAGTAATTAAGTTCGCATGAACACAGGTAATAAATAATCGTTTATTCTTATCGTTTTACGATCTCGTGACTTTAAGCCCACTCATACCAACGCATACTCTGAAGGAAACACGAAAATGCAAACGAAGAAAAACAAAACAGATGTATATCCAAAATACAGAAATAAAACATTCCCACTGCATGAAGTTTCCAACATTTTCTGAATCCTTTCAAACCAATTAGCTGTTAATAAAGTAAACAAAACGCTCAGTAGTTTAACGCTAACATTAGACGCAAATTTTAAAATGTTATTACTGTTAAGTTCTTGGTATAGTTAGTAAAATCTGTCTAAAGTTATATCTTTTGAATTCTTGGAATAAAAGAGTCTCAAGATTTTTATAATGATATGAACTATTCGAATTAATGTTTCAATTATGTCAATACATGTATATGTGTGTGTGTGATAAGAAAAAATGATCATTTCAAAATGTTCGAATGAAACTAAAATCTGTGTAAAGATTTTTCCTTTGAATTGTTGTCATAAGAGGGTTCTCAAGCTTTTAAAAATTAAATGAGTTATTCAAATATCAGTATAAATGCGTAATAAGAAAAAGTTGTCCCTTCAAGGTTCTCGAATGAAACTACCTTATTATTATTCAAAGCCTTAGCAGACAAAAGACTCAATGTTTGGAAGATTTACAAATTGAACAAATTATGAATTGAATAGTTTACAGAAAATTATAAATAACGAAAAGATTTAATGAGTTGATAGTGATCAAAAACTGTTGAATTAATCTTTATTTTTAAAAATCTGCTTCGGGTGATTCTAATTATTTACTAATTAGTTTATATTTATAAATGAAATTAGTGATATAAATTCATAATCGGAGTTTTTCAGCTTCCTGAAGCTATCAGCTGTCTGATTACGTATCTCGAACTAAGAATAATCGATCATTCTGTATCAAAAGACCGTAATTAGTTTTACATTATGGTGTCTTCTTTTTTGAAAACCTGTTGACAAATTAAGGTTGTTTCATTGAAATGTGATCCTTTTATATGCGTAAGTTGAAGTTCCCTTAATGTAATTAATTAACAATTTTTCACGAAATTCGTCTAAAAGGAATTGGTGACTTCGTAATTCATTTTGATTAAAATAATATTTTCACAAATTTCTGCAGGTAATATTGTAAGAAGATTACACTCATTTGAAAATGACATAATTGATTAATTACCTGGAAAGAAAATATTATTTTCCTGTTTAAGTAAAATGATATAATGTTCCATATAGTCATTAATACACTAATCCTCTGTAGAAGATACATTATGACATCACAGTAAATAATCCTCTGTAGAAGATACATTATGACATCACAGTAAATAATCCTCTGTAGAAGATACATTATAGCGTCATTGATAATTTAATTGAATTAATCTGTTCAATACAATATTACGGTAAGCTTTAATTTAAAGTTTCTACATTTTATAATAACTCTGTATATATAGGCTTTCTTATTATTTTTAGCTCACTTTTATCAAATTTAATTTTCTTCATATATTTATAAAGATGGAATTTTGTAATCACTTTTTACCTCATGTCCTGACGATCTAGAGTTACCTCATGTCCTGGTGGTCTAGAGTTACCTCATGTTCTGATGGTCTAGAGTTACCTCACGTCCTGATGGTCTAGAGTTACCTCATGTCCTGATGATCTAGAGTTACCTCATGTTCTGATGGTCTAGAGTTCTGAAATTTCGTATATATTTGTGTTCCTTATCACATTGCAGAATTTTAATATTCTTCGAGCTAAATTACCAGAAATTCGATTAGTTTTTGTTGAATTTCGATTCCAAACTCGTGGCGCCATTTGGCAGTGAATTAGAGAAAAAAAGTTAATTATAAGACTCCATAAAAAAATTTATCAATGAAAATACAGAAAATAAGAAATATATTAAGTTTTAAAAAAGTAGAAAAAAAATAGAAATTAAAATATTATTAAAAAAATGCTTTTATTAGTGTACTTGAACATAGCGAATATTTTTTTATCAAAAATATGGGACTTATCAAATATATCGGTTGAAGCGTAAGACGCTTAAAACAATACAATTAGGGACCTAAGCCAAAATATACATATTCAGGGGAAAATTTCCGTAATATTCATTAAGGATGTTAATATATTATTATATTCCCAATGTACCTGCAGTATTTCCATATGCCCCTGATATTTTGTTCAAAATATTTCCTACATTTAAATGCACTAAAAAATTCGTTTTATTTATTTTTTGTGAAGTATGATAAAATAATTTTACGAATAACTGAGAATTACACATTTGGAGAGAAATTCTAAAATACCAAGAGTAAATTTAAAGGCTGGTATAAATAAAAATAAGAGAAATTTGCACTGGAATGTGCGGTCAAAAATGGAGCAAAAAAAGTTTGTTAAAATTTTGCACTTGAGTTCTCAATCACACTGCATTTTCCATAAATCGTTCCACAGTTTCTCATCGAAATGTTTTATCATTTAGACAGTTAAAAAGAAAAATCCCCTAGTTTCTGAGATTTGCTCTTACAACAAGGCGAGCTAGGACAAAACGCCAAACCATGCAATACTTCGGCTGTCATGTGACTGAAATTACGTAATTGACTCAATTGAATATCAAAATCATCACTGATATCATATGAATATAAGAACGCTCCACATAAAGAATTACATTCTGATATACTTTTTTCAGATGTTCATAGAAGAAGTGCAAACAAAATAACTCATCCATATATATTATTCCGAAAATCTTTTTCCTATAATAATCTTTTTCCTCTCTATATATATTTCCTCTTTTTCTTATAATATTTATTTTTATTTCTTTAATTTAAATAGAGTTTTTTAGATCTAATTGTTTTATTCGCTTGGTTCGTGTTTTTAAGCGCTTTTTTCTCCTCAACAGACCTGGAAACAACTATGCAAGATTAATTTTCGACCCCGCACCAAAGAGTACAACCCTTCCTTTACATCCGAATTTTATTTTTCTCGACAACATTCACAAGAACGAATGAGGAATTCTTCTTCTTAGAGCTTCATCATGTAAGTATACTGAGTTGTTTACCTTTCTACACCAAAATTAATACGAATTTATAGATCTCAAATGTCTATTACATTAAAAGTTAATTAATATTTAAAAATATAGAAATGGTTCATCTCAAACTCATTACATCCCTCTGTGCAGCGTAGTCACATTTCACTGCTGTTTTCTGGACGAACCTCGTAAATTAGAACCTCGATCAGATAATGGAAGGCACTTGAATTGCACCCTTATTAACGGAAACTTCTTCTAAACTATCCTTATAAACTTCCACTCCATATTAACGGAAAGAAGTTTAACCTCGAAGTTTTTAACGCTTACCAGGACTACGTACAGGATTGAATTTTGGTATAAGCTAGTCTGGAACCGGCCACCCTCCTATCTAGAGACCCAAATTGTACTAAAAGCCACCATCACACATTTACAAAAATTTTTTGTCCTAAAAGTCTTTCTTCTTCGTGTAAGCCATTCAAAAGCCCTGCGAGTTTCGCAAAGTAAGAAAAGCATCCATTAGTTTTTACAAAGGTAACAGAATCGTCACAAAAACAGATTTGTAAGCAATAACCTTTGGATTCTTATTCCAGGAGCTTCAACCTGTTACGAAGTAACATAGAAACTGTGTTATTCCTGCAATATAATCTGATGTATAGAGATGTATTATTTTTCTCTTATATAGAAGTTTTGGTTTCTTTAATGTAGTGAATTGACTTTTGTTGTTGTGGTGGTAGAATCTGTATACCTCATCCCTTCAAAACATTAAATTAATAATGAAACATATTCGATACATCAGTTCTGAAATTCTCTGCTTAACCGTCTTATGTTATGAGCATATTTTGATAAAGTTGGCACATTCTTGGATTAATTGCATTCCTTTCCGCTTTTATAACAAAATTCAAATTTTAGGTTAGGTCAGAAGTTACCAGCCTGGGGTACCCGTACCCCTAAGGGTACGCGAAGGACCAGTTAGGAGTACGCGAAATCAAGGTTCGTAATGGCGGAAGCAAGAAAACATAAAGTATTAAAAAAGTTACAGAACTTTTGTTTCCCCAAGCCATCCTTATAAGTTAATCCGAAATTATTACAATAATCATTTCAGTTGTTTTGGCGTTGAACTAATATTATTGTAAAAATTCAATAAAATGTAAAATAAAAAATTAGTCCATCAAATGTTATTAATTCCAGTCATTTCACTTTTAATCTAACTCAAGCTCATCTTAACATTATTGATAAAAACTTCTATGCTTAGACGAATGGCTGGTGGGGGGGAGGATATGACAGTAGAGGATATGTGAAAATATAAAGATCAATCGAGGGGTGCGCGAGGGAATGAAGGTTGTGGTACACCTGGGTTAAGTGATAGATGCATAAGCACAATAAATAGAATAAGTGTAAGACTCCTAAAATAATACAATTAAATATCTATCACAATTTGAAGCTTCGAAATATTCTGCTCAGCATACCATATTCATCCAAACTACGAATAAAAGCTTTAGTTAAATAAAAATTTAAAGAGAACCAGCTCTTTGACAAATTTAACATTTAAAGCCCACAGGTATTTCCAATAATCTTTTGAAGAATTTCTCTTTCATTTGGTGATTACACATTCATAAATCACAGGTATTTTTCTTTTAGCGCTGAAGTTGCTTCTGGCGGAGAAATTTAGTCCTAATTCTTCGTAATCAAAACCACGTTTCACAGTTCACATCCGTCAAATTTTGTTACATTTCTCTGAATAGATTACTCAAAAATAGAATTCAGAACAGCTCAGTTTATTTTTTATCCAGAGAATGTTTAAATGATCTAGTTACTGCAGATAATAAGTTTAAATGCAGTCAGCTAAGAATTTTATATTTACTGTCTCATCTAGTAAGTAACCCATTCATAAATATCAGATATTTCTCTTTTAGCGCTGTAATTTCTTCTGGAGAAGAGTATTCGTACTAATGTTTCATAATCGAAACATCGTTTCACGATTCACTTACGTCAATTTTTGTTATATTTCTCTGAATAGATTACCCAAAAATTAATTCAGAACAGACCGAGTTATTTCATATCCAAAGAAATTTTTTAGATGATCTAATTAATTTAAATTATAAGTTTGAATACAATTTCCTAAGAGTTTTATGTTTATTGTTTCATTTATTAATTACAAAATTCATAAATCACAAGTAGCGCCAAAGTTTCTTCTGGAGGAGACTATTAATATTAATTTTTCGTAATCGAAACTGATATTTCACAGTTCACGCAAGTCAAATTATGCTACATTTCTCTGAATATATTATCCGAAAAACAAGGTCCGGACAGTTCGGATTAATTTATATCCAAGTGTATTCTTTAAAAGATTTAGTTTATAGCAGATAATAAGTTTGAATACATCTTTAAAATACTCTTTTGCTTATTTTATCATTTTAGGTTGAAAGTATCTGAGATAGAAAGCTATTCTTGGAAACTTATCATAACAGCAGCTCGAATGGGATGAAACTGTCTCTTATTGCCGAAAGCGGAATTCTGAGAAGGTGAGAGGGAAAAAATGCGTTGAGTTGGTATGATGAAAATGCATTAAATGTGAAAACAAAATTATCTGTCAATTCTCTGAACGGGTTTTAAACGGAGAAGAGACTATTTATATTTTTCTGAAATATGATACAAATCTTTCGATTCAGTGCAGAATTAATGCTTTCAGTTAGCTATACACAAATCAAGTTATGTATTATATGTTTGCTGAACATCATATAATTTCGAGTCAGGACGGGAAGAGAACAAAATTATCTCTAGTACAGTAGACTCCCTCTTAACAGGACTTCAATTAACCTGATCTCCGCTTTAACCGGCCGAATTTTTCTTATCTTTAAAATGTAAAAAATAACTTAAAAAACACGTGTTTCGTTATTTAGTATCGGTACTGGCTGTGTGGCCCGGCGTTGCACGGACTATCACGAATAATAGGATATTCCCCGGCGGAGAGAAGTGAGGTCACGTGAGACCTTGGAATTCATATTTCTCATATGCCCTGCCTCCGTTTTTCTCTACAATCAACAAATATTGTCACTTACTTTCCTTAACAAATGTTATGAAGAAAACAAACAAAGAAAGAAAAAAAGCATGAAAACGACTTTTTCCATTGTTAATAAATCCACAAACACAGAAGCACGCTCAAAAAGAAATAACAACTTCCGTTAAATAAATAAAAAAATGCAACACCGGATGCGAAAACTAATAATAGGGGGGAAAAAGAATCCGCCGTGAATGCATTCACCATGCTACCAATAGATGGTAGCACGTCAATTCATTCATTTTGAGGTTTTTAATTAATATTTTTCTTACTAATTACAATTTCGGAATTTAAATAGTCGAAATGGATTCCTTGGATTATTTTCCATCTTTTGGTACTTACGGCTAGTTTCAGGAGAAGATAGTGGAGTGGTTTCATAGAAGAAGTGGTTCGTGAGAAGATAGAAGGACATAGATACATATGTTTGTTTACCTTCGAATTTTAATAGGATAGATCGCACGTATTTCAGACACGGGGTGGTCCGGGATGTTAATATGACAGTTGGGGGAGAGTGGAATGCGGCTCAATAACTGACAGGCACTTTTTACCTTGACAATAGAAGGGCACAGGTGTCCCCTACCAAACAATTGTGGTGATTGGTCAGACGATCCCAATACATTTGTAAGGGGTGGAAAGAAAGGTGATTTTGGATGAACGACGAAATCAAAATCATTGTTTGTTCTCGGTTGTACCAGACGTCTTAAGAGTTGAAAATTTGTTCGATGATGACGATACCACATGATTCGTTGAAAATACCACATCCCTCATATCTCATACGGATGGAATGAAAGCTTTAGAAGCGGCATTATGCTATGTGGAACAGCAATCATCAGCTTCTCCCATTGATGTGATGCTGATAAAAAAATGGCGAAACTATGTGGCAAGTTGCCGAACTTATAGGCTTCAACAAAAAAAGTTTACTCATTTTTTTAACGGTATGTAACTTATAATATTTTAATACATTGAATAATAAAATGTCGCAATATTTTAATTGGGTATTTATTTATAAGAAAAATACACCCGAACTTTAATTTATTTCACTTCTCCGGTTTAACCGGATTTTCGCTTAACCAGCTTACCCTCGGTCCCATTTAAGCCGATTAAGAGGGAGTCTACTGTAATAATAAAAGTGAATGTGTGTCGGTTTTTTGGCTGTCTACAAGGTAGACCATTGGACCTACCGCTATCAAATTTGGCACAACGATACTTTTGTGGATGGTAATGTGCACTTGGAACTATTGTTTTATAAATTGTAATTAGAATTTTCATTATCCAAAAATTATATAAAATTTAAGATTTTTTCGCCATAACTTATCAAATTTTTATCGCGCAAGAGTAATTTTACATCATTTTAAACTTCAATTAATTGTCTGATAAATAGTGCCAATTTATATATTCTGTATTTTTTTTGTACTGGATTTTAAAATTTTAAAAGCGCTCCCCCGCGGGAACCATGAAATCCAAGCTTCATTTAACAGATTTTTTTTAATGAAATGTACCTAGTATTCCCGACAAACAAACTGGTAGCCAAAGGCTGCTGGTATGGAAATAAAATTGGTTTGGAATTAATGGTGATTTTAGATATTAGCTTTTTCACAAAGAGTTTTATTACTTTTAATGATTTCTAGTTCTTTCTATCTAACTCATTGTTTTTTCAGGTGGCTTTGAAAAGAATGGCGAGACTTTATTCATATGAAAAAGAATATTGTTACCAAAAGTAGTGAAACAGTTAAAAAGTGAGCTATTTTTTATAACAATTTAAGTATTATTATTGTCTAGATCCTTCGAAAAAAATTATTTTTTAAGTATAATGAAATATAAATAATATATCCGATCGAAATTTTCAGGGAAAGTAAAAAAAAAATTATGAACAAAAAAATACAAAAAGTCTTCATAGTGGGATTTTACAGCAAAAAAGAAGCAATTTGTTATGCAATGAGCCAGCTTTATTTAAAATAAAATTAAATCATCCAAAATTGACAGCATATTTGAAATAAGTGCATTATTAAACTTATTCAATTAGTAAATTTAGTTTAAATACAAAATTATTTATGCAGCAGCACTCTAAACCTCAACTGAGTAAATTTATTTTTTGTGTTAACACAAGAATATGTTATTTAATTTTCATAATGAGTTTCAAGTAAATTACATTAAGTATGCATTATTCCTAATGGAAATTCAACTCATTCGCCGAATTTTTAAAAGCTTGAAACTAAGAGAGATAAATTAACAATATTTCTGAAGAAGTTTTATAAAATGTTAAATATAAATCATTATAATCATGAAATTCTTTATTTAACTCCGCATCAAAGCAGTTAACACATCCTGATGCAGTTTTCTAATCAACTCGAATCTTCCATGAAATTTTTTTAAAAAAAAATCTTCGAAATAAGCAACGAGAGTTTTTCTTTCGGAGATCGCATCGTTACCTCGTTCACAAAAAGTTTCATTGATTTTTGTTAATCAATCAATTGCTCGCATCAAGTAGCTCCGGAGCAACTAAACAATTTTCAAAAAGTTTTACTGGAAGAGTTTTAAAACAAAATATTAGACTTTCTTGAAGTTTTCCAATCCTTAGGGGGTTGTTTATTATTGGAGATCGTGAAAACAATCCACCGTAATTATCGATTTCTTTTTTTTTATCGTTTCCGTCCTTCTTATCCCCTTTTCCATCGATATACAAGCAGTTTTTTTTTCTTAACGGGTCATAGAAAAGAAAATCCTCAATCAGAAACGTTGCTCCATGCAATGCGCTCTTGATAAAATCTTGAACTTTATAATTTTTAATCGATCACTTAGTAAAAAATTGAAATGACACATTAAAACCATATTAAGATATAAATTAAATAGTCGATTGCTCGTGTCAATGAGTTGTATGCTTATTAGCACTAAATCTATTTACTCGATATGCCTATTCAAATAAGCAGTATAATAATGATATGTAGTATTTAATTTCCGATTAGCCATATAATAATGATACGGCGTATTTAATTGCCTATAAACCGCATAATAATGATATGTTGTATTTAATTGCTGATAAATCGATAATAATATGTTGTATTTAATTGCTGATAAACCGCATAATAATGATATGTTTTATTTAATTACCTATTAACGATAAGAAGCCATATTTTAAGATTAAATCCTAGAGGCACTTTATTTTAGTGGTTGATTTGTGAGTATTCGTAAGTTCTTTGTACTACATTTTTGTTCGGTTCGCTTTCTTTTGCTTGAACGCAACTTAAAAGCAAATGGAAACTGCAAAGTGTTCTTCCCTCGACTTTCTCGCTTTGTGTTTACATTCGTTATGCAGGGAAAAATCGAATATGCAGTTTGGCTATCTTCCTATAAACTGATTGTTTGTGAATTTTATATATCGGATTTAGAATTTTGTCACTTCCGAGTACAAAATGTCTTTAATTTTACTTATTTTGCATTTGAGATTTTTCATTTTCATATGCAAAAGACTAAATTTACAAACCGGCAGTCTACCCTTTGACAGAATCACTACAAAATTGACACATATCTTCAAGCCTAGTGATAGAGCTATATGCCAAATTTCATCAATCTGTCTTGTTGTGCTTTTGAGATTTCATGCTCACTGGTTACATGTATAGACGGATATCCTTCCTATAAGAGAATTTCGTATGAAATTTGATAGAAATATATAATCTTCATATTTCGTATACGAAATAAAAAGAAAGTAAAAAGTTTAATAAGTGGTTATTTTTGTTAACTAATAGAGGTTAACAATACTTAAAGCTGTATATGTCATTTTGTTTTATTATTACACACAGGACTCTCAAAGAGTGGTAATATACTTTCAACTAGTCTTAAGTTTATGTTGTAGAAAGAAAATATACGAAGCATTAGAGAGCTTGATATAATTTTTTATATGTAAAATTTTATGTTTAGAAATTTAACTGAAAAAATGGGTTATTTCTTTCAAAATCAATGTTGACCAATGATGTGACAATGCGATGATGCAAAGAATGTAATTGCATTATCTATTTGCAAATGGCATTTCACATGCGATAATTCTTTCTTGTTCTGTGTTTTAAACCTTCCTTGAACATCAGCGGTAGATTTTAGTTCAACTAACCAAACAAATGAATTTACGTTTTCTTGTAGTGAAGCCATGTATCAAAGATGAACCAAAAAATGAGCTTTTTTTTGGTTAATTTTTTTTAAAAATTGCGAAAGAAAATAATCTAGATACATTAAGCCTTCTCTATCTTTTTACGAACTGTTTCCTTCGCATATACTTACAAAGCAGCAGCCATTTTAAATTACTCAGGAACTTCATGAACTCCATGTATTTTAAGATACAGTGCATAGAGAACAAATCAATGTTTATAACTAATTTCGATTTTATTTTAAAGATAGAAATTTTCTAATAAGGAATTTGAAACACTTCTCTACATGTAATTGTTTATACATTTGATTTTTAATTTTCCTTTACAGGTTAGAAGATTAAACGTTTGAAGTGGAGAGTCAAAGATAAAAAGGTTGGAATTTGCTGATAAATGTATTTATGATATGAGTTCATTTATTTTGATGATGTCTGTATGTAAGGACTTTCAAGAACTTCAGAGAGAAAGCAAATCATTTTTATTTTATCTTCATCAATAAACTCAAAGTCACACAGATTAAATCGATAATTTCAATTAAAGCAGCAATTGCTGTTTATTTATGGTAGTATGATAAAATAAAAATTTAGTTTAATTGCACCTCAACTCTTTTAGCGGTTATACTTTGTTGCAAATGACAGTAAGAAATAGAAATTTTAGTGAAGTTGCTGATTTGTAATTTACATATTTCATTTATTCTTATGTAGATACTAAATAGGTTTATCGCAATGAATATATGAGTAAACATATTTCTTTTAAATATCATACAGAAAAATTAAACTTAATTTGTTTGAGATAAAAACAATTTAATTTCGTGAATATAATCTGTAATGTCAAAAACTATCGAACTAATTTCTTTACATAAAATACATCTAATTTTTTTATGTATATTCAAACTGAATATAATTTTTTTAGATATTTTTTAATTAAATTGTCTTTAAAGTTGTATTTTTATTTGTTGTTATAATTCTACGAATCATTGAGTTTCGATTAATGAATTGAAAACTATATTTTCCAGTATTTTCGCCAAGTATAATTTTTTCTCTGAAAATGCTCCAAATAAACATTATAAAATAAGCATTGTGTTCAAAATATATAAATTTTGAGGACAGAGTTCAGAATATTTAAGAGGGAGATTACTGACTAAATCAGAAGTTTCCAGGTCGTCCTGGAATGAAGTTTCGATAACCTGGTCACATTATTATAATTTCCTTCGCATAAATTATTGATAAAAATAATGAGAAGTGCAGTTGAACTCCAATGATCTGAATCAAACGGAGGTAGAGCCGATTTTATTATCCGAATCTTGGATGAAGCTCAGAAATCAAATTTTTAAAAAATGTCAGACATAGAGAAATCTAATTTTAATTCATCAAATTAGGTTTAACAAACCTAAGCTATAGGAAAATGCAAATTTCCTAAGATTTACATAAAAAAGAAACCACAAATTTAATTATGTATTAACATGTATTGTGTTCATTGCATACATACACCCTATGCATTAAAAAATATATGTGAAGAATAAGAGTATATTTAATCCTATTTTATATGGTAAAAATAGCCTCCTTATTTTGGGTAGCAACACGTCAAGGCCACTCACCGTACTTTCACTATTATTTTCCCAAATTTGACATTTTTAAACGCTTTTACTGAGTTCGAAATGTTTCATGTTTAGATGTATGTATGTAAGGTTGGAGTTTTGTGATCGATTTTTCACTCACTTCTTAATGCACTAGAGTTCTGAAAATTTGTTTTTTTTACTGGGCCTTGATGACAATGCAATATTTTAATAATTTTAGAACTCTCAATTACCAATTTAAAAAAAATTCGCAAAATTGCGTTTGCATTTGGGAGGTTTCAGCGGCGCCATCTATATTATGTATTTTGTATTTTGAGAACTAAAATACTTGATACAGTAATTTAAATGTTTCAATAAAAATAAGTACGTCCTAATATAGATCTTTTTAAAGAAATTATTGCTGGAATTAAATAAAGCATAGTGTCCATTACTTAAATCCTATCATACCTTTTTCAATAAAATAATTGCTTTAATTAGTTGATGTATAAAATATTTATAATACTGAATTATGACATAAATTAAAGACTAAAAATTAGAAAATAATAAATATAAAAAAGCTTTAAAAAACGCTTTTACCAATGCATTAAAAAATAAAATAATTTTTCTCAAAAAATCTGTAGGTCAAAACAACAATCTTAAAAGCATGAGGCTCTGAAAACAATAGGAAAAAGATATAAAATCGCAATTGATCATCATAAGAAACGAAATATGATTAAACATTCATCATATAAAATATATTATAAATGTGATTATAATTCTAATTTACTTACAGCTTTTGTACCTGCGCCTCACGCTTTTACGATTTCTGATTTGACCTCCAGATTTTTGAGAAAAATTATTATTTTCTTTTAATGCATTGGTAAAAGCGTTTTTTAAAAAAGTTTTTTTTTCTTTTTTTCCATTCTCCTCCAAAATTCGATTAGGATAATTGTAGTTCTACTGTATATGCTCTGAAATTGTTCTCTATAAATCTTTCTATTCATAAAGAGACAAATATTCCACCAAAATATTTTTCATATTGATCGTCTATACTAATGCACAGATCGTTCGAAAAATGAAAAATTCAGAAGCATGCAACATTTATTTCAATACACATAAAAGCTTACAACATCTTTTGTTGGGAAATGCAAAAGAAAATCAATACATGAAGCTAAATATCTAATTTCAGCTATTTAAATTCATTCATCGCTGATCCGACCTAAAACACATTTTGAAAAATATTTTACGTTTAATTTATTCTTCGATTATCTGTAAATATTTCCGTGGTAGACATGAATAGCGTAGACATATTCTGAGAGAAGAATGCTTCTATGTCAGTAACTGATTTCTTCGCCTTTAACGGAGATTTTGGAATAGGGAAGTTTTATAGCAAATATATTATCCCCAAGGGATGTAACGTTCAAGCTCGTTGCGAAGGCATTATTCTTCTGACAAGTTCTTCCTTGACATTAATTTCTTCGAAACAACCTAATTGATTGACCCCTGGATCATAACAGATTGCTGGGCCCAGGGGACATTAAATCCATCAACATCCTTTCTCTCCTAGCGTTGTGGACCTGATCCTCTCCTTTCGAAATTCTTAAGCACCTTGCAATTCCTGTTAAACTTTGTTACGGCAGTCGTTATTTAATTTTCACTAATATTTTAAAGTTATCTGTATTTGTTTCTCCACACTACATAAGCCCCCATAGTTTTGAAAATCGGTTACTTTTAAAACAGTGCAACGTTTGTTAATTCTGTAGAACATAATGATTTAATTTATAATTTACACTTTGAGAACTCCAGAGAATATAACATTTTTACATCAAGCCATATACTAAATTAAAACGGAACTGAGGCAACACTTTATAACATATATATTATTTCAATGTTTCACGCGTAAGGATAAAGTTTATCAAGAAAGAAACTAATGGGGCATTGCTTTCTTTTCCATAGCCTGATCTTATACATTAGGAGCCAATGAAAATGCACCACCATAGATTTTGTCTTTTCTTATACACGAAACTGACGCAGTCACTCCAAAAATGATGCAACAGCGGAAGCGAGTTTGGTTTAATCGTATTTATGTCCCGTGTTTTGAAATAACACGAGAACTATTATGAGACGGTCCCTCATTATTTTGAAACGTAATAAGACGACAAAAACGGCATCTGAGCTTTCAACCCTCCCTCTCCAAACTTCCATGTCACACCAGCGAGAGGATATTTTATTCCGACAGATTCAATGCACAATACTGTCCTACCGCCAGGAGGAAAACCCTGAACAGGGTTGACTCGAGTAGACGAGTCGAAGAAAGGAGGGAAACGAATATAAAATCAACCGCAACATTTGTTAAACTAAGCGGACTTCGTTAGGCTAGGAATTCGTTTCCGACAGAAGTACAAAGCGAAATGAGACTTCCGCCGCTTCTATCTGCGCCAAATGAAATAAAGCCGTTTCCTTCACCCCTAAAATGCAGTGGAATATCTCGTTTCCATAACGACCGCCACCGGTATGTCTGGTGTCTAGGGTTTATCTCGTGGCGGTAAGACAATAGTCCCGCTTGCACGGCGGTTCTTCAGTGCGTTTGGATTTTGAATCTCTCACCCCTAGCCGAGACCTCCTTATTAGCACAAGATATTTTACGGTATTTCCACGATGTTTCTGCGACATTTGGAATACGGCACAACATCGTAAAGATATCGTATGAATGTTGCAGAGAATCTTGTGCTGATACGGCTTGTCACCGTGGCACCAGTGGAAGAGAGGGCAATCATACGCCCCCATTGCAAACCGATCAAAATTACCTTCATTTCAAAAGTATAATTTACTCAATTCAAATTTATAATACCATATTCATAAGAAATGCAACGTTGCTTTTTTTTCCACTACCGTAATTGTAAATTTAGAGGAAATATTTGCTTTCATTTTGAATATGAAGCTTTCGTAAAATGCAAAGTAAAGGATGTCCGTCTAGAAATAATTTTTCGGAAGTTTCAGAATGAGAAATTGTATCTTGTGCTCACTTTTTATTCCGTCCAGCCATTACGCCTTCGAAATTTTTCACGCGTTTAGAAATAATGTTTTAAGGCAATTTAGGTTATTTGAAATTAGCATATGACCAAAACTGCTAATTTAGATTTATTCAGGAAGATTATTATTATTATTTCACACTTAAGATTAAGAATATATCACTTACCTAAATTTTCAAAGTTAAAGTCAATTTTTTAAAAAATTATATTTATAAAAAGAAATGTATATAAAATTTAATAATGAAGTTAAGTTCAGTTTTCAGCGGTTCGTATTTTTGCGCTAATTTAAGATTAATTTGTACTAATTCAATGAGAATTCTATTCTTTTAATAATTTAGATAAATATTTGTGAGAATAATATTTATATTGTTTATATTAATATTGTTATTATTTTGTTGGAATTCGAACCAATAATATATACTTTCAACTGATTGTCAACCAATTTTGTAAATATTCAATTCATTATGTGTACTTTCATCAATAAATGTATAAATTTATTCAATTTTTAACAGCATAAAGATTGCAGTATTTGCTGTTAAAAATTGAATAAATTAATTCTTGCTCAACATAACACAGTATGCTGTTCAATATCTTAAAAATTATTTACATAATATTGTGCACTTCGATTAATTTTACTTAACATCTTTTTAAGAATGTCTATAAATGTGTTGAATCACAAATATGTATTTATGTTTCATTTTTAAAAGTTCTGTAACAGAGACTGTAAATTGTTTCTATTGTTAAAAGAACTCGCAAATTCTGCTCCATTGATTTCGTATGTGCTTCGAACTTATATAAAGAATGTAAATAAGTTGGTGCAATGTTCTTATATGTTTCTTTGTGTAAAACTGCGCACAAGAAAGAGGAAAAATTATATAACTTCGATATTTTAATAAAGCCTATACTTATTGTAGTTTTTTGTTTTTCTTTGCTTTAAACAACATTGCAAAAAATAGAAATAAAACTAATTACATACACTGCTTTAGTCACTTTTAATGAAAAATCATTACGAAACTAGTATTTGACTACATAATCTTTTTGTTCCCATTTTGTAGTATAATTAGTTTTATCCTAATATTCGTGAAATTCTTGATCAACATAAAACTGCAAACAGAGCACCATTTATCTTTGCTCTGCAATAAATTACTGGAATGAATTAAAAAATTACTACGCTGCATTTGCTGCTGTTTATATCTAACTACCGTTAAATTACCACTGTAGTGGATAAAAGCCATTGGTTACAGGAAGCTGTTAAACAATCAATCGAGAAGAATCCATTGACCTTGAATAGAAAACCGCACCCGTGAATTTTAGCATTTGAGGGCCGGAAAATATGATTTGGCATTTTTATTAAGGGGACATACGACTCTTAAACCTCGAAAAAATGGTGGAAAACTGTCAAATTCGATACATTATATCTCTGAAACAATGCAATTCACAAACACATTTTTTTTCTAGAAACATATCCGTGCTTTCTCTTAAACTACACACATTTTCACATCTTCATATTGGCATGTATTTAACATATGGGTATATCTTTGGAGAAAAAATGAGTTAGTCACCTTGCTCGCGTGATTACGGATAAGATATTTATCTAAACACAATATTTTGGGTGTCTAAGTAATCCAAACAGTCTGTTTAAGAAACTGAATCTCAATTTATTAACATTTAAATTTAATTTCTATTTTATATACCAATTTTAAATAAAAATATTTAAAATTTCAACTTCCAAAAAAATTCTTTTGAGAAATATGTAAAAAAAATGTGGTTCAATTTGTAAAACATAGCAAAATACATATTCGGTAAAGATTTTATGTAAAAATATTCAATAGTTCAATCCACGCAATATCAAAAAAACACAATTTGAGATATAGCGCTTTAAAGCTATGGCCATATTCAATGTTTACGTTGAAGAGCTGATACCTTTTTCTTCATAACTTTCATAATTATGGGAATTTTTTAACACGTATTGTTTGAAATTGTTCAGAAAAGACAGAGAAGTAATATATATTTTTTTCATAAAATCGAAAATTTTCGAAGTTTAACAGTCGTATATAAAAATCTGCTTTCATCAACTGTATATGAAACATATTAAATGTTAAAATATTATTCTTGGCTAGAACCCATTGACCTTGACTGGGAATCATACCCGTGAATTTCTGTCTATGAGACCCGCACAACACGACTGGGCATCTTTTATTTAGTGAAAATATGCTTTCACCAGGAGCGTATATAATTGATTGAATAAAGGGCTGGAACTTTATCACAAACATCGCCATAAATAGTTTTTCTGAATAAAATGCTATCCTGGCAACCGTGTGCCAATGTCCGTTTTTAATTCGTGCACTTTATTTCGAGTCGTGAATAAAGTTTATTCAATATTAAAACATAACACTTAACCCTTTATAAGACCATTTTTACTTTCTCGTATACGAAGTATACAAAGAGAAAGTATTGTAATTGTCACAAAATTCGAACTCGAGATTTTGACGAATCTCCACGTTTTAGACCTCCCTGAGTCCGAAAAACACAATTTTGGAATTATGTCTGTCTGTCTGTGAACACGATAACTTGAAAACTATTAGAGCTACGGGGATGAAATTTGCTATGTGATCTTTATACATAATTTGTAGATTTCTATCAAATTTTGGACAAATTCCGGCCACGGGAAGTCTGCATGTCCGTGTTAATGTGAACTCGATAACTCACAAACTTGAATAGCTAGGTGGATAAAATTTTGTCCACATTTTTATCATCAGGAATCTAGGTTTGTATCAAAGTTTGGACCGAATCCGTCAAAGGGTTGACTGTCTGTCTGTCTGCATAATCGCATACTTTTCAACGCAATAACTTCTTTAAAAAAATTACTTTGATAAATGAAATTTGGTTTGTGGCCTTCTTACCTTAAGGGAAGATTTGTGTCCAATATTTGTGACAATCGGTTTAAAAAATGCGTTCAAATTGCAAATTTCGTTTTCTTTCTTACACCCAGCCATATTAGGTAATCACACCGGCTTCTAATTCCACTTCCGCGTTGGATGACCTTCGGAAATCGTGGTATGACGCTTCGCTTATTTTTTTTTTTCTCCACTGCGTTAGGCGTTCCTGTTCGTTTCACTGCCTTTTAGCCTTTTGTTCTCTACATGTATTAGGAGTATACAAGAAAGTTTAGGGAGACCACTCCCGCTGGTTTAGCAGTGGTATAATAAAATAACTTAGGTATTGAGATTAAGTTAAGAAAAGAAATTCATTTAGCTTATTGGATGGCATTATTTTTTTGTTAATTAATTTTATTAATTTGAGTTTTGTTTCATCGAAAAGTTTGGCGAGAACTTACGCCAGACTTTAAAAAATGCATTTAAAAATTGATGAATTTGGTGGGAAGAATATTCCCACGGCCTTTGATAGGATTAAGAAGAGCGTGTAACATTATTCTATTAATTCTTATAGAAAATCACATTCTATCAGAAAAAATATCGCTTTTCGGATAAGGATATCATAAAACAGCTGTAGACCGTACAGAAAAAAATAAAAGAAAAACGTGTTCAGTAGCGCATAATTGCTTCTCTAGTTATCTCCTCGACCATTTCTTACCAATCATCCCGAAACTTCTAGACACACAAAAGATAAACTTCTAGAATCAGGCTACAGTCAACAATCAGCGTAATCAGTGTTTACGCAAGATCGCCGGCTCTCGCACAGAAAAAAGCTAATTCTTTCGCGTTTCTGTAGATCGTTCAGATCTGATTGAGCAGTTTATTATTATAACTGAAAAAAGAAAAACATCATTTAAGATAAGTGAATTTACACGTGTATAAGAGTATTAAATTGAAATTAAACCGATAATTTTAAATTACATTCCAATCTATGCAAATCTTAAATCGATACTATTCTGGATAGTAGTTGCAGGGATGATCTCACGTAGTTTCATCTGCAGATTCAAACGCTCATTAATTGTAAACTTTTCACCATCAATAGGCACTTTTGCATGCACGTTTGAAAGCTGATCCAAAACTCAGCCTAGTCTTAAACTTATTCTTCTAGATTCACAGAATGATGACCATGAAACATTTTGAATTCCTAAAGTAAAAACAGTTACAGATTAGTTAAATTGTACTTCTGTTTGACTAAATCTACTTTTCTCTCTGTTACGGAAAAAAATCTCCGATGAGACACTTGTTTCTGCTTTTTCTTCCCTCTCTCTAATAGGATATTCATTACAACATGATAATGATTATAGGCGGGCATACTAATCATGCAATATGCGGGATGTGACACGCATGAAGTAAAAATCGCTCAGAACGAACTACAGGGCAGACAATTGGACCTAGAATTACGAAATTTGGCATATCTTTACTTCTTGGGTAGTAGGCGCTCACTAAGAAGTATTTTTTAAAAATTTGAATTACATTATTGATTAAAAGTTTATGGAAATTTTAGTTTTTTTAATTTGCAAAGCTAGCGTATATAAATCATGTGACTTAACCTTATTTTGGCCAACTTAACCTATGTAAGTATTTAATTTTAACAACCCAACGAAAGAGAGAAAATAAATCTATTGGGGTTGTGAGGGAGGGAGGATAAGGCTGAATGTACAGAAATTTCGCATGGTTTACTGTTTAAAAATGAATTTAATCCTTGAGTTGATAACATTTTAAATGGTAAAGAAATTATTCAGATAACAGTTTCCGAAGTTATCGTCGAAGGTCATCATAATTACACAATGAAGAAAGAAAATCACCGTAAACCCATTAATTCTTAAAGTGTAACGTAATACTGTTAAAAAGTCAAAATTTTTATTGTGTTTTTAAAAAGTTATGAACCATAAATTGCACTGAAGTAGTAATTATATTTTCATTCTTTTTTTTAATTTTTTACAGAATACCAGTTTCCTAAGAGAAGAAAACGGAGTTCTTCTATTCAGAAATGAAATATTAAATGATTATTGCCAAAAAATACAACATACAAGAAACAAATAATGCGTAATTCTTTCAAATTCAATGAGTAAACAAATAACAAGGAAAAACGACTTTGCGGTCGTTTGAAAATGAAAATAATGTTTAAAATACACTTCTGGCCAAAAATATTGAAAGATTTGTAAAATGAGAAATATTTGGAGTTACTTCGAATACAAAGGTTCACAATCAGTTGTGGAGAATCGTGGGACGTACAGTCGTGGGCATTCACATTTTACAGTGAAAATTTTGTCAAGAGGGCATTTAGGAGATATTCTAAAAATTGAAGAAGATTAAAAGATATTTTGCCTTACCCCACTTCGTAGGAAGCTGATAATGACTTGAAACTTTTATCAATGGTTTTGTTTTTTATGCATATTGCTTACATGCATTTTCGTGAAAATAACATGTATATTCGGGATATAAATGTTTCTTCAAAAAGTCCCAAATTTTCACGCATGGGTTTTGATTATAACATGCAGAGTTTTCAACTAAATCATACGAAACTTATAGAATACATAACAATGTGATAGAAAAGTATTATATTAAAATTTGAAGTAAATACCTTGAAAAATAGAGAAAATATGAGCATGTGTAGTAAATAATATTTTACTTTGCATGTGAGAAACGTAGAGTAATTTTTCTTTCATAATTGAAGCCAGATATATAAGGCAGCTTGTATAAAAGTTCCAATTTGCTACTGATGAGATTCAGAAACATATCGGAATTGCAAGAGCTGAATTGCATTTCTTTTCTATGAGAAAGAAATTAATGAGGTTTTTTCCACAAATTCATATTTTTTAGCTCGAATTTTCGAATAATTTTATAGAATATAATAAAGATTGAATATCTTGAATACCCAGGCATACTTCTAAATTAAATGCATAATTTAAATTGCAGTTCGACTATTACTATTCGAAAATTGAAGTAAAAAAATTATCAATTTCTGGAAAAACCCTCATTATTTTATTTCTCTTAGAGAAAAACAGAAATTCTGCTCAATACAATGCCGTCCTCTTTCTAAATCTTAATGGTATTTAACCGGAATTTTTCTATAAGCTGCTCTATATTTCTGGCTTTGACGTTATTAAAGGGAAATTACGCTATGTTTCGCTCATGCGCAGTTAAAAATTCATTTTCTACAAATACTCATATTTCTTCAAATATAAAAGGTATTTACATCAAATTCTAATATAATGTTTTTTATTACATTGTCATGTATTCTATAAGTTTTGTATAATTTGGTTGAAAACTCTACACGTTATAAGCAAAAAAAAATGCGGAAAAATTTAGGATTTTTACGGGAAACCTTTACATCTCCCCGAATATTCGTGCTATTTTTACAAAGATGGATGCAAATATTTCGCACATCAAGCAAAGTCATTGATGAACGTATATCATTTTGTCTTATCTGCCCGGTTGCCTCAAAGGATTAGCTTTCGCTCGAATGGTCATTTAGTTACGGGAGTGCCTATGCAGGATGGGGTTATCCTTATGGTTGTCTGGCTACTCGAAAAAGATATTAGTATATAATTAAATTCATCAACTACGAAGAAGTTAAGGTAAAGAAGTGAACGTAAAAAGTACAGTAAATAAGGTAGTGTATTTTACATGCAAGTTTACGACAATTATTCGCTCTTCTTGTCATTATCATTATTTTTCTTTTTACTCTCAAATGTATTGGCTTTCTCTTTTGGGACACAAAAGCTTGTTTACTTGGCATTTGGTAAGTACGATATTTCTGAATTCTTTTGTGTTGTCCGGTACTCCGAGAAGTAAAAATTAAAGTATTTTTTGTCATTCTTCTCTTGCTGTATTTTTTTTTGCGACTCAATAAAGTCCACCTACATCTATACCAACCCGGATAGGAGCCACATTAGCTCTAGAGACGGCGGTGTGGTGTTAAAGTATATAGTTGCTAAGTTTAATCGTAAAATAAATCTAAAGGAATAAAAAAAAGTTGATGTACTTTTCAACTTTTTCTTCTGTTCCTCTTTCTTTAAATAAACTACCTCTCTCTGTCCTTCGCTAATTATCTAAACTGTGCGCCAATACCGCTGTTGGTTCTAGTAAGAGATATCCACGGCCTGCTTTTACGTCCGGGGTGAATTGAATGACCCGTCTGCCGTGAATCGCAATTTCGGGATCTGTAACCGACGCATAACTCCCATTGCATGACCCATCAGAAAGATATACGGGCCCAGAAGAATGACACCATTATTATTGTACCCACCAAAGAAGCGAGGTCCTGCTTACTTACACGGCAATTTCTCAGCCCCATATTTAAGGTGATCCCCCCTGGTGAAATAATCGCCGTCAGATAGCACAGCTCTAAATATGAGCTCCACTAAAAGTTTCTTTAGCCTACTTATATAAAGATGAACTGGATAAGTAGGTCTGTAAAATTCCTCTGTCAAACCTGACAATCTTCAGAATTCCTAAGCATTTTTCTAAAACTGTATTCAGAAT
Source organism: Araneus ventricosus (assembly GCA_013235015.1). Lineage (NCBI taxonomy): Eukaryota > Metazoa > Arthropoda > Arachnida > Araneae > Araneidae > Araneus > Araneus ventricosus. The sequence continues at coordinate 498,686 of BGPR01000439.1, read as the reverse complement.
GTGCTTGGCCATCCATATAATGATAGTGGGAAAGTTTGAACAGGATGATTCAATTCTGCGTTTCTTATTTTGTGCGCATTTCTAAATAGGGTTTAAATAGGGAATAATGGCTTTTCTTTAAACCTTCTTGGAGTCTCATTCAAACATTGCCATTCTCCCATATTTTTCCTGATTGTTGTTTACCCTGTCCTCAACTGTTTTCTTTTCCTTTCTTTTCTTTTAATATTTTTTGTGATTTTATTCTATTATTTACTCGAAGAAAGCCCTTCCAGCCTAGAAGTATTATTTAAATCTTTTTAATTTCTTACAAATTCACTTTTTAAATAACTGTTCTTCAATGAGAAAAATAAACATATTTTAGCGTCTATTTTTGAATTAGCAATTCGTTAACCAGATTACAATGGCCTTATTTTTTAAATTATAATTTGACAATGAATAAAACAATTTTTTAATAAAATTTAGAAAAGGCTGTTTTTAATGTGTTTATCAACACTACTTGTTTCTGAAATGAAAACGCTCCACTGAAATTCAGCTATTAATACATTCAACTATCTTAAAAAGTTGCTGTCAAAAATAATAAACTTTCGGCAAGCTTAAATGAATAAAAATGCGATAAAAATGGCAAACTTTCTACACCAAGCGTTATGAAGCAATTTCCATCTCACCATTCACGGTCAACTTTCCATTTACGGAGCAAATCAAGTCAACCTTCGGCGTGGCATTGATGGGAATTTGTGTTTATATTTTGACTCATATAAGAGGAGTGTTAACAACAACCTTAACCTTGTGTATATGTAATGGCAGATCATCCGCTGATTGATATGAAGAGCGATTAATCAAAGAGTGGCTTGTAGAGGTAATGGCAGTACGTCTGTGCTGTTCTAATGAATGATAAGATGCAACGCAATCAATTTTCCTAGCACGTTTCATAAAAATTCTACGACTTTTAGGAGAGAATTTCGACAGTACTCAACAGTTATCAAAAGAAATCAGTTAGCGAAAGGAAAATTGGATTTAAAATGAGTTTGCGGAACTCCTGCGTGTGTTTTTAAAGTGATGCAATGAAGACTCCTGACTAATGTGATCATATTCCCCGTCTTAAACAGGACTGTCCCGTTTATAGATAGAATATTCCGTTGTCCCCAAGCACAGATTTTGGACGCCAAAATGTCCCGTTTCCAGAAAGATATCAACCCACGTTAATAATTTCAAAAAAGGCCCGAAAAACTTGGTAACTAGTAACGCGGCTATGATGGGACGTTCGCAATACGTCTCTTAAGCTGCGTTCCAACGGCCTGTCTTTCCACGAGTTTCGTCCGCGTTTCGCGTTATTCCCTGTCGTCGGAACGGGAAGAGTCGATGTGGCTCGTGGGCTTGTTAGTGCATCTGTGGTTTCCCGCGTTGTGGCGGTAAATAGTTCGCACATCAAAGGACCAGACGGAGCCAGTGCATCCGTTCACTCGATCGCTGCCAAGATATTTGCAAATCCACGCGCCACTCGACTGTTCGAATTCCAACGACCACAGTCCACAAGTCCAACCTCGAGCGACTCGAGGTGTGTCCACGCCACACGCCATTGAAACAAGGCTTTATATATGCAAATCTTTCAGAAGTCAATTAGCTCGCACTAATTTCTCGATACATTATACCGTTAAAAGTCACAGAATAACGAAACACTGGGAATGTTTCAACTGAAAGTCATTAGGTCGAATTTTTCAAACACTTTCACACCAATAATTTGAATCATACGAATATACCACTGAATATATCCTGCGTCCCTGAATTACTGAACATATCCTACGTCTGCCCGGCTCTAATAAAACGTAGAAATAGTCTTTTCTCCCATGAATAAGTTGTGAACGAGTGAAAAAAACATAAGTGCAAATCGCAATTCTTAAGTTATTTTCAAAAACTCTTACCAAAAAAATTTTTTTTAAATTAACACCAAAAATACTGAAGCAAAAGTTCGTTCTTCTGAAAAATAAAAGATCACATAAATTATTTATTTCCACGTGTTCGTTCCTGTTCTTTTCATTAATGAATAAAAAATGTATTTCCTTGAATACACATACTATTACCTAAAAAAATTAGAAGATGTTCCGTTTTGAGTTAAGAAATAAATGGTCACTTTACGCATGACGGCAGGTTTAGAAACTTGAAAAAATGAGCACACACCTCGCCCCTTAAAAACAAACCCTGCAAAGATTCTAATTCCACTCCATTTCATTACAATGTCTTTTAATTTAAAACATGCAACAAATAACGTTACACTTGCCGGGGCTGATATCAAATCTTCTTCCCCTTTTCGCATGGTTGTTTCTTCGTTCGGTTAAACGAATGAATACAAACCTCAGGAAGACGATACTTCGGAAGATGACATTCTACAGTTCAATGTGTCCCCAGAATCGCTGTGAATAATTAGAAGAGACATGTGACAATGTTTGTACTAAACCAGCATTCTCTACTGAAACACGAAAAATATATATAATTTCAAAGAATACAAACGACAAATATATAAGCCGTTTTCAATTTTAGAGATGGGTTGCTACATTTTACATTTTGTATTTTATCTTCAATGAGTTAATAAATAATTCTTTCGTGTATTTTACCTTTAAAAAGAATGTTGTGTTTATATTCGTCTTTCCGGGAAATGCAGCCATCTCTGAAATATTCTACTTTTTAAAAGAAATTCAGCCGCCTTCATCATATAATGAAAGGAAACAGAAGTCAAAACGAAGCAGGAGTACAATTATGTTCACGAATTTAATTCTTAAAGTCTTTTTTTAATTCGAAAGTTATTTTCTCCATATTTATTAATGTCAAATGAAAAGCCGCTTTTTCTTCTAAATTATTTGGATTTTTATAAAAGCGTGTATATGTTCTTTGCATAGAATCAATGGAGGCCATTCAAGTCTATCACAAAAAGAATAAACAAGTCACAAATAAAGTAAAAACCACACAGTGTTTTTGTCTCTTAATGCTGCTGTATTTTATATATGTGTGAATATAGCAAACTAGAAATTGATAGTAATTTTAAATTACTCACATCATATGAAACTCACAAAAATCAGTTCACAGTATAAAATCAATTTTCTTTCAACCCTAGAGAATTATTCCCTTAACTGCTTCATTTTCTTTCCTATCTAATAAGCTGATCCCTTCTTTTTTGTAAAGGGGCTGTCGTTAACATTCATCTCAGAAAGCATATAATACTTGATATGTTTATAGATTCTACGTAATTGTGATGTAAAATTATAAAGCTAATTAATAATTAAATTTTAATTATAAAAATAAAAATGCGATAATTCGATGCGCAAGTATTCTCGGGCTTTTAAGTTAAGTGGTTCAACACATCTCCATCATAGTGGTAAGTCACGCTCGTGCTGACACGTTAATTCTAGAGAGCTTCGTATTACTCAATTATGCCAACCATGGAGTCACTTTTGTTACCTGCTTACGGTTCGAATGAATACCAGCCAAGGAGCCGTCCTGATCACGGTTCAAAGCTAAGAGACCCGTCCTAAATAGCCCTTGTGTAGCTTCTGAAAAAGGTTACATTCATAAAATTGAAACTAAGAAAGTATTGCTACAGTAAATAGTAACAGGTCGAAAATCTTTTACGCACATGCAATCCCAAAAGATAAATTAATCCGCAACAAATAAATTGATGTAATAAATAGTAATATCATAAAAGTATGACAAAACTGCAGTCGCTAAAGATCAAATCCGAATGCATTTTCGAGAAAATGAAACCTCAAGAGAAAATAACTTGAAATAAAACTAGAGAGAAAATTACGATCGTTAAGATAAGCTATTGGAATATTTCAGTATAGATATGCTTACAAAAAGTGCTTTTAAATTGCAAAAAGTTTATTTCAAATTAATTTTTTAACTGCGAACTCCGTAGAAGATATTCCGTTACCTTTACTGTTATGAGAAAATAATTCAAGCGCCCAAAGACAGATCGCACAATTTTGTTTTTTTAATTTCCTATGCTTTTTCATGTACAGGAAGATCATTCGCGATAAAAAAATATATATCAAAATATTTCGCTACTTCATCATTTTCCCGAACAGTGCGTGTGTTTAGATTACCCAGTTAGGTGATTTGTAGAATGTGAAATGCCCTCGCACATTTTTATCAGTCAACTGACGGCAAAACGATATCGGACTTTTCAGAGATTAACGCAAACATCGTTCATCAAGTATCATTAATTTTAAACATATCTCCACTTAAAAAAAATATTTTGTCATGAGGATTTTTTTTATTGCACAAGAGATTCCATTTATTTTTGAAAGAAAAAGAATCAAGTCTGCAAATATTCGTTTAAACGAAAAGGTTTTTCTGTATCTTAATTAAAAAAAAAAAAACATTTTATCCCCCAGAGTTTCTAATTTTCTCACTTCTAATTTATTTTCAGCCCCGAAAAAAATTAATTCCATCTCTAATAGAAAAACGAAAACAGACTTATGAAAATGTGTGTCATATTTAGTTTTTATGAGCTGTGTGGGTGTCTTATTTAATTTTTGGATCTATAAGTCGTCTTACCGTAAGTCCAGATTTAGTCTGGATAGACCTAAATCCAAGTTCAAGTTCATACTACTAGCTTTAAAATATCCGGATTATGCAGCGAGAGAGAAATTTGGTTGTAATTGAGAAAATATGGCTTATTCGGAAAAACTGATGTCATTCCGCCAATGAATGAACGCCATTGTTTACACACTTGGTGCAACCTCTCTTCTACTGTCCGTTTCCAGGAACGGAAACTTTTCCCCTTTTGTGCATGGGCCATTCGGCTTTGATTGCTCCAAAATAAGGGCGAGATGAAAGATGGATTAGGAGACGTTTACTTTTTATTAAGCAAAATTTAGAAACATTTTATTTTCACTTGTTGATTATCCCGTTAACGCCCAGCGTCCTATTTATAGGACAGTTACATTTCACTTCCGTGGCTAAACCGAATGCATTGCATTGTTTCTCTTTTACTTTGAATATGAATTCAATAGATATTGTTACAAAAATTCGTTCGGTGCGTGTACGGTGAAGAGTCCAACAAGCATGTTAACAGAGAATGACGTTTCATTCTCGAATATTCCAGAAAACACGCAGCGCAGGTAACAGTAAAAACAACACTTGCACAAATTAGCAGTACAAGCAGACAGCAAAACACTAACAACAACAGCAATAGCACCAACAATAGCGCTCAGCGTCTCACAGCTGATCAACTCGCAACAAAGAGATTCTTCGAACTCCGCAGAGGTTCAAAGACGATTGTCTATCTCAGCAACTCCCGGGTTTTTATACCTTTCCTGACAGGATGTGACGTCACATAGAATCATCTAGTAAATTCTATATATCTCCGCCCCTAATAGAGATATCGAGAAATTTCCAGCATTTTTAAGGACTTCTATTTTGTCTCTAAATTCAACAAATTTGTCGCCAAGATCGGGGACCGTTGGTCTCCATCCCCCCGATAGGTACTAAGAAGTAACAGTATTATCATACTCCTACACAGATTTCAACAGGCATGTTACCTCCAATTAGCCAAGTTTTGAAATCAAAGTGTCGTCACTTTGAAGTGTTTTTTAAAATTTTTTCTTTGATTTATTTTTGAGGTAATGCAAGGAATTAGAAAGTGCACATTTTTTATATTTTACTATATTTTAAAAATCTTCAATATTTATGTAAAAAAGTTTTTTAAAATAATTTTTTCATTTTTTTTATTAATAAGAAAACCAAAAACAAATTTTTTCTCTGATTTAATTTTACTTCACAGTTAACTTAATCCTGGTGTTTTAAACATAATTCAATAAAAATTTATTAAAATCTATGCTTTAAATTAATTGGGCGTTAATGGTTTAAAGAGAGTAAGTAGTAGGCAACTATTTTAATTTTTCACTGTACTTTGACCCCTGAAGATCCTTCAGTACCCTCTTCTGGCGTGTCCGAATTTCAACTAAAACAATTATGGTAACCCTATGTACAAAAGAGTGTTTAGAATATTTGTATCTTAAGGTGACAAACTACAGATGTAGAGATTGTGGAGTCCCTCGTTATACCCAGAGTCATGCACTGCATCGTAACAATTAAATTGAACTTGAACCTTAATTTGAAGGCTGCATATTTAGAATGTAAAATTTTATTGAGTTACATACTGTAAGGCACAATTACTAATTCTCTAAAATTTTGGTAAGAATTTAAAATAGTTCAGGTCGACGAAGACGGCTTCAGGATTAGTCTCTTTCCGAAATATAGTAATAATTTAAAATAGGTACAGTTTATTACTGAAAGGAAGGTATCCACCTCATTCAGACGGTTTTTAGTTACTTTTATTTCTTTTCATGGTTGTCTTTTTTGTATCTTTTAATGTATCTAATTTTTACTTTCTCGTATACGAAGTATACAAAGAGAAAGTATTGTAATCGTCAAAAAATTCGAACTCGAGATTTTGACGAATCTCCACGTTTTAGACCTCCCTGAGTCCGAAAAACACAATTTTGGACTTATGTCTGTCTGTGTGTCTGTGAACAAGATAACTCGAAAACTATGAGAGCTACAGGGATGAAATTTGGTATGTGGTCTTTAAACATAATTTATAGGTTGCTATCAAATTTTGGACAAAATCCGTCAACGGGAAGTCTGTCTGTTTGTATGTCCGAAGTCTTGTGAACACTATAACTCAAAAACTTGAATAGCTAGATGGATAAAATTTGGTACGCAGTTTTATCGTCATGAATGTAGGTCCGTATAAAATTTTGGGCCAAATCCGTCAAAGGATTGACTGTCTGTCGGCCTGTATAATTTACCATTGAAACCAACCCACTGTCTCCACGCGCATGCGTACGGAAGCAATCGTCTGTGCTCCCGAAAGGAGCGAATTACGTCAGTTTGTCCTTGAGACGGTAAGAGTGAAACCTAGCAGTGTGTGATAGATGCGTTTTAATCGGTAAGCATCTCTTTGAATTCTTTACCTAGATATTTTTCAATCACTATAATGAAAAATCTTCTGATTGTCATTGTATTTTGGATAACAGTAGCTTTGAATTTTTTTAGCCACGCGGAGGAAGGAGAAACGGCACCTTTTGGGGGAAGTATACGAAAAAGTTTAGGGCAGAACACTCCCGCTGGTTCTATCTAGTATTTACAATTCTTGTTTCATTATATTCTACTTGTACCTGCTACTGTCTAGACTTTACATTCATTTTGCAATCAAGAACTACCCTTAGGCCCTGAATATGATTGCTCAATCAATGCCACTATACAATTTTTTTAGTTGTAGAGTTTTTATTTTTTTATTATTTCCTTAAACACACAATTTGCTATGCTTTCGCTATATGATCATTCCGAGATTCTAACTCCAGGGGCATGCACTCATTTTTAAGTAAGAGCAAGTAATGAATGCTTAAAAAGTCCTTAAAACATATTTCTATTTTTATTGATGCCTGGGATATATTAATTTATGGTAGAAAGTAAAAAAAAGAATTATTTTCCACGACAGTATCTTTATTTAAGCTTAACTAAAAAAAAATGACTATAAGAGACACACAATTTAAATTTCGTTAAATGAAAAATTCTCGGAAGTAGTATACGGTGAAAACCTATGTATAAAGATATTGTATATAATGATAAACCTTCCTGTAACGATGTTTTCTTTGGTCCCGGCGGAATTCCTGATTACTCATTGTATTTTCAACCTGCCTACAACGATAATCACTTTTTAGACCCAACTGTCTATAAAGATAGGTTTAACTCTGTAGAAAGTTGGTACGCTACAATCCCGATTTCTTTTTCTTGGAAAATGACACCCAATGGTAAAGAATGTCAGATAACAGGGGAATAAGTTGGAGGGTCTAGAAATCGGAGTTTGTTATAGCAGAGGGATCCGTGGGGGACTAGCGATTGAAATGTGCGCAGGTGTTTGTTGACTCTGACTCCTAGTGGGCACTAATCTGTCCATTCGTATTTAGCATTTCGAGCCGACATTGGTAATTTGGTGCTACCTTTTCGTCGAAGTAAAGCACACCTAAACTATTCTCCGCTTCCACACAGAAGAACCTTCACTTTATGGAGGAAGGAACAATCAACAGAACATATATACATGTGCTTTTACACTCGCATATTAGTTTGTTTTTGTGGACTTCTTTATTTGATTAGTTTCTCTTTTGCTCTCTTTTTTGTCATTTTTTATACCCATTTTTTCAAATTTTGCTTTCATTTTTACTGTTTTTGTTTGTATATAGTTTTATATGATACCCCTCTAAGTTTCTATTATATTAACCCAGAATTTTAGATTTGTACTTTTGTAATCTTCTCTAACTCACTTTTTCCGTCATGATTTATTAGATGGTTGAAGAGCGTCTCCCGATGTCTCTTCCACTTCATGTCCGCTACTCTGTTTAAATAACCAAAAGGTTGTAGTCGCGGGGCATGAAGAGGTGTTCTGTTCTGACAACTTGTCCCTCGAAATTCGCTTTTGAAGTGTTAACACGTTGAATATAGTATGGCGTGGCATAAGATATAATGTTATATAAAATCTACAAATAATTTTGGAAATCGATCAAGTACTAAAGCAAGTTGATGCTGCTAAAATATATGGGAGTTTTCAGTCAAAGTTAGCTACTTTTTTAATAAAAGAAGACATTAAAGATGTTATGGAAAAAAGTAAAGTGATAGCAAGCGAAAACGATTTAAAATTGGCATAAATGACGATGGTTACTAGGTTTTCAACTGAAATTTTCATTTTGAAGTTCTTAAAAAATAGTTTAAATAGAAAATTTTATATCAGCAGATAAAATTGTATATTTTATACGTTTATAAAATACTATTTTTTATCCGACATTATCAGTAAGATGAATCAATAAAAACATTAAAATATGTTAGTATATTGATACATGCACACGGATATAAACATTTAAGTCCTAAAACTGTGTATAACGATAACTTGTTATATAAAAATATATTTTTTAGGTCCCTACAGTATCGCTATAAACAGGTTTTACTGTATTTAGTGTTTGTACTAAACATTAATACTGTTACGAAAATTCGTTCGGTGTGTGTACGATGAAAACAGTCCAACAAGCTGGTAACGGAGAAATGACGCTTTATTCACGAATACTCCAGAAAACACGAACACAGATCACAGGTAAAACACAGAATTTGCACAAATTGGCAGCACAAACAGACAGCAAATCACAGATAAGAACAGCAATAGCACGAACAAAAAGAGCTTAGCGTCTAATAGCTTATCAACTCGCGATGCGAACAAGACTTCAACTAGATAATTCGAACTTCGAAGGCGTTCAAAGACGATTAACTCACCAAATCGATCAAACACACTCTATTACTCTGTGATCCGAGCATAGACCTTTTATAGTCTACCCGACATTTTTCGACCTGTCCTTTTATAACGTAATATGGAATCATCTGTATAAATCCGGATTTCGGCCCCCTAATAGAGCTATCAAGAAAATTCCAGTACTTTTGAGATCCCACATTTTGTCACCAAGGTCGGGGGTCGATGGCTCCATTCCTCTGGAATTCCCATACATACCCCTGAAGAACTGTCTTCCGAACCATAAGACTAGCATTGCTGGGAAGCGACTTTCCTTGTTCGTAACAATACGTTATAGAATAGAGACTTCGCTCTAAATTATGCCTAATATTCTGGTTCGATGTACTGGAAAAGCAAAGAGGGGCAATGTAGTATTCAAATGCATCAATCATTATGCAAGCGAGTCGGCCATTGATAAACCAGATTAAATGTGTTTTTAAATTTGAAGAATTGTGGCTACTTAAGCCTTGTAATCTATGTAGAGATAATATTGTTTCCAAAGCCAGTGAGAGTTACTCGGCTGGGTTACTCACTAAATTAATTTTGCCATATTCTGCTCGAGCGCTTGCAGGAAATTTTTAAAGAAATTTTGTATTTTTTTTTTTTATAGATTTTTCTGTATTTAATTTTGTATTTAATTATTGTTTGTGGTTGGCAACAAGTCGGTTCCCTTTCGGAATTTTTAAAAAATAAAATCAGTTGAATTTTGGTAGCGTTGAGTGATGGTTGTCTCCGCAATAGCTGTCTTCTTACTGAATTATTTAGTTACTATTTAGTTGACAGAGCGAAACGAGGTCTTGTTTTAACTTGACCGTTCGGCATTTCGTCCATTTGTCTGACAATTTCTTTGTTACGCAATCACGACCAAGAACGTTGTTCAATTGCTTCGAATTTGGCATGAATGTTCCTTGAATTCATTAAAAATTATATATGTGTGAAATATTTTATTTTGTGACTCCATTTCAAAATGATGGCCGTTCCAATGCTTGGCGAGTTAGTGGCGAGTTTGGCTCCATTATGACATTTAAGTCATTTTGGTATTGGCGAGACATTTAATTATAATTTTGTGAATACTAACAAATGCAGAGACGTGTAAATAATTCTCATTCGAAAAAAAGGAGGACTGTAATGAAGACCTTAGGAATTTTTGGGGGGAAGAGGGACGCGCGGTATAGTATTCACAGAACTAATAGTAGTAGTAGTATGGGAGTAGTTATTTAGTACTAGTATGAGAGAGTTACTGGTACTTTGGTCAAAAATCAAACTAATTTGTCATTTATTGTCTTTTAGTGAAGTTCTATTGCTCGTGTAACGTGTACTAGAAAAAGATAATTGCATTTTACTTCAGAAATACTTCTGCCATAATATTAAGATGATTATTTACCCCGCAAACATATTACAGCTCTTCTCGTTAAATGTATAAAGTTTTACCCCTAAATAACAGATTGATTAAGTTATTTTAATTATTTAAATAAACATTGCAATAGAAATAATAAATTTACTTAACTATGTGCTATCAAAGTTACTTGTAAGTGTAGAAGAACAGATTGAAGACAAAAGTGAGAAAACCAAAATGGAGGAATTCGGCTTCTTGTTCCTCTTCAGGGGTAAAACAAGAAGCAGAGATTCAAGATAGGACTTTTTTTCTGTTTAAGGGTTTGACATCTGTCAAAGTATAACCCTTAATTGACCCAAAAAGTCCTGTCCTGAAGAAATAAAAATAAAAAACAACCCGAATAAAGAGAAGAAAGATGAAAGAGAGATTTTCGTCTGTTTTAAGTGAAGACCCACATACTGTAAGTGAAATATATACTTTAAGTTTAAAAGGCTTAAGAAAGCTAAATGTAAATTATTTTCAAAATATTTATTTTGTAGATAAGATTAAATAGCCAAAGCCGCTTGTTAAAAATCACATTAATGAGGACTAAAAGCATTTTATTCACTAACATGAAGATAATCTGCTTTATCATTTTGGAATTTCCTAATGCCTTCGAAGAAATCCTTTTTTTTTAACCCCTTTAATAAATTATTCATACGCATATCGTTTTTTATCATTCATTAGTTGAAGAGGAGTTTACAAATGATGGTCTCTATTTTTTAATCATTATTAGAGAATTTTAATCTGATGTTGCTAAGCAACAAATGGTGTTTCAGACTGATAATTTAGGTTTAAAATGGTTCTAATGAAAATGCATTCTGCAACAGGACGTTCTCAAGAGAATAGAATGAAGTTTACTTTTACAAAAAGAATATTACAGCATTAGATGAATTCAATCACATTCCGAAAGATCTATTCATTAAATGAAAATATTATAAAATGAAATAAAGAGCAATTTAATGAGAAAAAGATGGAAGATGGTTTTTAAGGTTCAAAATCACTGTTCTGGTAAAGTTTTAATATCGAACAATCAAAAATATTTTTACGTATTGTGAACATAAAAGCAATATTCTGTGTAATTAATTGAGATAATTCTGTCTACTTACTAAAACACTTTTTCTGCTTCAGCTTTGCATAATTAAAAGTTGTAACATGTAAAAAAGTTCGGTAATTTGTGTATATAAATACTTTTTCATCTACACAGATTTTATAACGCAGCATTGCGTAGAAAATAATACTCAATGACTAATCCTTGTAAATTAAGTACTACATCGTTTGTGAGCAAGAAATCAACATTTGGAAGAAATGAGTTTATCCCACAAGCCGAAAGTAACCGGATATCCCGAATTAATGGGGACAGTGATGAATTTCGATAACTTTTTTCAGATTAATATAGTATCCCGGATTTATCCCGAATTCGAATTAAATGTTCTGATTGTACCGAAATTTGAATTAAATGTTCTGATTGTACCGAAATTTGAATTATATGTTCTGATAGTCCCAAAATTTGATGTTCTGATAGTCCCAAAATCTGATGTTCTGATTGTCCCGAAATTTGAATTATGTGTTACAATTGTCCCGAATTTTACTTGCAAGTAAATAACTCATATTAAGGAGGATTAATTATATTTAAAGTTTTAAGAAGTTAATTTTAAATAAAAGTAAAGATTAAGTGAATTCGCCTTTCCAACTTTTGCTTTGAATTCAAAGTGACCTGATGATCAGAAATAGCTGGTTCATTCCCGATTTTAAACTCTTCGTATATGATTGAAAATTGTCCCGAATATGAAGTAAATATCCCTGAGTTTAAAGTTTTTTTTTAATCAATAAAATACTCGAAATTAAAAGAGGAGGTAAACAAGAGTTCAAGTTTAAAAGGGCTACGTGCTGAAGATTCTCCTTCCTGACTCTTATTTCACATAGAATAAGTTTCCCCTAATCTGGCCTATGTGGATGAATCAGCCTGAAGGAAAAAGAGTAAACATAACAGCTATATCTTGATTTAGTTTATTAATAATTAATTTCATTGTTTACAAATTTTCTTTATTTATTATGTTATTTTTTTATTATTATTTTATCCAATACCTTTAACCTTTTTCGTAGCCAGGTTCTGGATATCCTTGACTGATGTTTCGAAAATCTAGTCACTTTACACATACACCACAGAGATGCATTTTATTGCTGTCGGTGACTTACATCTTCAGAACTGTTCTTGTACTCAACAGTCCTGAGCTTGAGGGTGGATGTCTTCATTTATATCCGTTAGACCAACAATTCTACTCTGTTCAGGGCGAATGTTGTAATTCCCCTATTTTCCGATTCAAACAGTTTATGTGTTAAATTTGTGTTATGTATCATCGAATTAAAGATCTTTTAATTATGAAGTGTAAAGCTTTATGCAATATTTTATTTCTATACTAATAATCAGTGGATTTTTGGGATTCCCTAGGAATCCAGCGAAAGATGAATACTGTTTTAAGTACTGTACTTCTCATTCAACAGAATTCCATCCGTTCCGAACAGTCAGTATATGGTAAAGTAGATGTTTTGGCTAGAAAACTCAACTGCTGGAGTTTTCTAGTCAAACATTAAACTTCAATAGCTCTCATAGATGGTCATCGATAAGTTTCCTTTCGAATACGGTTTCTTCTCATGCATTACGAATTCACAAAAAAGTGAAAACGAAACTCATATCTAGTTAAATATCTGTCTAATGAAAAACATCGGTCTAATACCTGATTAAAGCAGTTTTTCCATAGAGTGGGTGTTTGTTCACAACGGAAATCAGCATAATCTAAGTAGCATGTGAGAAGCGTTTTATGGGTCATGAAAGTTCGTTCAATGTCCTAATAAAATCACAGGTACAACGGCCTTACAAGAAAAATTTGAACCCTTGCCACTGGTGGAAGTATCTTCCCATATGATGAATACATGTCCTTCCGGTTCGAATTCAGGAAAGAAAGCGGGAAATCAGGAAGAAATCATATAGGAATTTCATAGAAAAAGAATAATATTAGTTTTAAAGCAATATACAGAAAGTTCAAAAGGAAGTTTAACCACGTTCTAAATGAGTCTCAATTATTTCTAATTCACTTTTACATTCTGAATTACATTTTAATTCCAATAGACAAATACAGGTATGTAATGAGAAGCATTATAACTATTGCTTTTACTCAAAAATAATTAGTGTAAAAATACACTAAACTCAAAATACTATGGCAACTGAATCCAAGCCTTCTTTCTTTAATGATGATGACTGATAAACATCTCGCAAATAAATTTTGATTCTGCAAAATTAACTACTTTTAACGTACACTTACTTCTCTCCACAGTGGTCTAATGGCGTGTCGGGAAAGGAAAAAATTATGGTAATTTTTCTTGACATTTTTAAATCCTTATAGCTCTGCACCCAAATAATATAGAGGGTTGGTTTGAGTTTCATTTGACAGAAAAAGGTTGAAATTGAATATTGAAGAAAGAATTTTAGAACTTGGGATTACGGTTTAATCACAGTCGAGTTGCAAAGTTAGTGAAAATCACGAAGAACTTTGATGAATTTACAGCGACCAATGCGCGCGCACGCATCAGTTGTGAGCGGTATATTAACTGGATGTTAACAGATTAATAATTAATTCATTTCAGATTAATTAATTCATTCATATTAATTCATTTAACAGAGAAAGGTCATAGGTCAAAGTCACATAGAGCTGCTTTAGTCACAGTTGAGTAATTGAGGATTTAGTTGATTTTGAGGTGGCAAGTCGCGTATTTTGGATGAATGAATTGGCGGAACTTTATAAACACTTATTTATTCTATATTTAGCACGCACATTCATAATACTTTAGCTGATATATACACATTTACAACATGACATAGTTAAGATTTGATACATCGGTATATTGAGAGCTCGATAGATTCGATAATAATAATGTTTATGTTGCCAATTCCAAATTGTTAATAGAAGAATGATTAAAGATAGTCTAGATGTTCAATTCAGTTCTTATAGGAATAATATAATAATTCTCCCCTACTTAACAATTTAAATACTAAATAAAGAAAGTCAAATTTAAGACAGATCATAATCGTCCAGATATGCTGGTGGACGTCTAAGTCTTGCAGATCTCCGGATAAGCGGTGAAGACCTCTGCTGTTGGTCGTAGTCTCCTAAATCTAGATCTGTAGTTAGCCTGTTCCTTTGAGTAATAGGAGGGTTGATAAATTGATCATAATCAGGATTGTAATCTTCACTAAAGGAAGGTTTCGAATTTGAAGTTGGAGCATTGGATATTACTTATTCCTCTTGAATTGCAGCTTTATGCATTTGATTGATGTGACGCTTAACTTTTCTTCCTTCATCTAACTTTACTATGTAATGCAGATGACCAAGTTTTTGAGTTACAACACCCAATTTCCAATTAGGTTTATGGTTGACGAATAACTTTGTTCCTACTCTCTCCCCCACTTTAATTATTCGAATACGAGGCTTGATCGTTTGTTCGGATGTCATTTCGCAGTGTGGAAACATTGCATCCAATTTGATGCGAATCTGGCGATTTAAATACAGTTCTGACGGTGACTTGCCATTTGCTAACGAAGTAGCTCACACCAAAAAAGAATTCGTTGAACTTTTAAGTGTATGGGAAGATTTTCAGAAGACATTAACTTTAATTTATCTTTCAAAGTCTGAACATTACGATAGGCTAGCCCGTTTGTTGCCGGATGGTCCGATGCGATAAATTTTTGTTTTATTTCATTTATACGGCAGAAATATTTGAATTCTTCATTAGTAAAAATCGAGGCATTATCAGAAACCATAACAAAAGGATATCCATGAGTTGCAAAAAATTCATGAAGTAATTTCATGCTAATTTTCGAATTAGGTGATCTTTGCAACACTTTAATTTCTACCCAATGGGATTTTGAATCTACAACAATTAGGTAATGAAATCCTTGAAAGGGTCCTGCATAATCTATATGAATTCGTAATTAATTAGCAAATCCCAGTGATGAAGGGGTGCCTTGGCAGGTCTGTGTTTCATTGAAGAGCAATCTTTGCAAGATTTGACCAAGTTTTCTATATCTTTTTCAATATACAATAGCGTCGCACTAACTGCTTCATTTTGGTTATTCCAATACGTGTTGAATGTAACTCATTCAAAACCCTAAGATGAAAGGTTTTTGGTATTGCAATACGATTATTCCTAAATAAAACACCAATATCTAAAATGTAATCACTGTTAATTGGACATGATAAAAGTTCTCGTTTGATCTGTGCCAACTCCTTATCTTTTTCTGTTTCTTGTATGATGGCATCTGCAGTTAGATTTTCAATTGATATTTCGAAAACAGCTGATGCACAGACTTGATATACTTCATCATTTATAGATACGTCTGCAGATATGCAATTCTGGTTAACAGGAGCTCTAGATAAACAATCCAGTTTTGGTTTTCCAATCCTTTTCTAAATTTGACTGTGCAATCAAATCCTGCTAAAAAGAAAAGCAGAAGTCGAGCCGATGTCATTTTTGGAAAACCAGTTTTAGGGTGGAATATTCTGGATAAGGGCTGGTTATCTGTAATGAGAACAAATTGTCGCCCATAAATATAATTGATGAAATGGGAAATTCCAAAAATAATTTCTAAGGCTTCTCTATCAAGTTGAAAGTGATTCACTAATTCACTAAGTCAGTCACTAATTTCTTTCAGCCTTTGTCAGGGAACGGGAAACGAAAGCGATTGGCTTTTCTACATTGTCGTTGATGTGCGATAATACAGCTGCAAATCTCATTGGGCTGTCGCTAACGTAACAGGTAGTTCTCGATCGAAGGGTACTAGTACTCTGTCACTGGACATATCTTTTCTGAGCTTAATAAAAGCCTGTTCATGTTCCTTATTTCAATAAAATTTTTGATTTTTACGAAGGAGTTTACGTAAGGTATAGGGAATAGTAGAAACATCTGATATGAATCCAGAATAGTAAGTAACCATACCTAAAAATTGTCAAAGTTCTTGGACATTTCTTGGTTGCTGCATTCCTATGATACTTTCAACTTTTGATGGTGATGGTGAAATCTTGTTGTTTTCTACTACATGACCTAGATATTCAATTCTTGTTTGAAAAAATGAACATTTCTTGATGTTCAAATGTAAATCATACTCACGCAACCTTTCTAGACAAGCAAAAGGGTTCTTAGAACATTGATCTTTAGTTTTACCATGGACAACAATGTCATCGAAATAAGCTATAGTTTTGGGTAAACCATTCAGAATTTGATCGATTACCCGGTTAAACTCAGCCGGGGCAGTTTTAATTCCGAAACTCAACCTGTTCATTTTATATGTCCCTCGATGCGCTGAAATTGAAATTGTTTGGATAATGATACCCTTCTCATCAGTCTGTAAATGAAGATACGCCTTAAATAAATCCAATTTGCAGAAGTACTTGGAATATCTAAGACTATTTAGAACTTCATCGATTTTCTTGATTGGATAGTTGACATTCATAAGTAGATCGTTAACTCCAGCTTTATAATCTACGCAAAGTCTAATTGTTCCATCTCCCTTAGGAATTACAACTAAAGGTGATCTCCAATCACTTGTAATTTATTTAGATATTGTTCCAGCTGCTTCGAGAGAATCAAGTTCCTTATCAACCTTTTCCCTTAAGGCATAGGGTACATTCTGCTTTAGAGTGTAACTAGGTTTAGCTCCATCACGTAATTTTAGTTTGATTGTGAAATTAGGTATACAGCCGACTTTTTGTTCGAATATTTCGAGAAAATGTCAATGTCAGTGACGTTTTGAATCGAAAATATTTCACTTTGAATTTCGTTCCCTGTGGTTTGATCTATTTCATTTAGATTAATTTTTAAATGTCTGACCCAGACTCTTCCTTATAAAGGATCAAATCCATCAGGTACTATATACAAATCCTCAAAGGATACGTGACCCTTGTGTTCCACTTTTACTCGCACTTTACCGAGAGGTAAGAATACATTCTCAGTATAGGATCGAAACGCGATACCGGTTGGTTCAAGCTGCCTTTTTATACCTAATCTTTTAAATTGATTGTCCGGTATGAGCGTATAACCTGCGCCCGTGTCAACTTCGAACTTTTGATAACGATTTTCTATTTTGACTGAAATAAAATATTTTGTCGCATCTGTTGCGGATTCTGAAGTACGGTTATCGTAAATGTCGACGATCGCATTTACACCAATGCCTTGGTACGTTTTCACATGGGTAGTTGAATGTGTGCTAGTTTTGGACTATTTGATCTGTTAGCATTTAATAATGTTTTGATGCAGACCTTTTGTACATGTCCAGTAGATTTGCATGCTCTACACTTCAAATTGTTTGGATTTGATCGACATTCTCTTGATAAATGAGAATTGTTTCCACAACGCAGGCACAAATTATTTATACCAAGTTTTTCGAAATCAAGAAAGGTTTCTTTGTTTTCCTACGATAATTTGTTGCTAAATCCTTCTGATTTGTGGCTATATTTCTAAAGGATGTCTTTACGTTTTTCGATTCCCGATTGCATTTTGCGATTTTGCTGATATCCTCCAAGTCTGTTGTATTAGATTTCGATAATTCGGGACAGTCTATTTTTGACCTTTCAAGCGCAATAGCTTTATCGACAATATCATTAAAATCAGTTAATTCAGATTGTAATATCTGTTCTTTGAGCCAACTGTCCTTAATACCTCGAATAAATTGCGCTCTTAGAAAAATAGCAGCTACCGAAGCGTTTTACTGCATTCACAAGCAACAGTAAATTCACATTCACGTCGCAAATCAGTCACATAATCCGAAATTGAACTGTCTTGTTTTTGATAAGTCGATAAAAAGTAATGCTGTGAAACTGAACAGCTTCTCTTTGGTGCTAAATGATTTTCTAACACTTTAAGTGAAGTCATCATACGGCAGTTCGTTAGGAGCTTTTGGCGCAATTAAAGCCGCCAAGATATTGTATAATTCGTTGCGCCGATAGAATTCAGAAATATTTGAGCACATTTATCTTAATCTTGAAAAACATCTTTCATCATTAAGAAATTTTCGAAACGTTGCATATAATATTTAAATTTCTCTTTCTTAGGTTCATAACTTCCAAAAGGTGGGATATGAGAAATGGTTTTAACTGGAGTTTCTTTAAAAACAGTCAGTCCTGGTTTATCTTTCGATAATAACCGCTCAATAGGCAGTTGTTTATTTTGATTCCTAGCATCTTTTAGCGCATTAACTTGTTGCGCATCCATTAGGAATTAATTACAAAATGTCAAAACTACTTTCGAATAAATATGGATAGACAAAGCACTTTACCTCGTCGAAAAAAACTGTTGTGATTTTGAGGTGACAGGTTGCGTATTTTGGATGAATGAATTGGCGGAATTTTATAAACACTTATTTGTTCTATAATTTATCACGCACATTCATAATACTTTAACTGATATATACATATTTACAACATGATATAGTTAAGATTTGATACATTGCCATATTGATAGCTTGATAGATTCGATAATAATAATGTTAATGTTGCCAGTTCTAAATTGTTAATAAAAGAAAGATTAAAGATAGTCTAGATGTTCATTTCAGTTCTTATAGGAAGGATATAATAGTAAAGGATTAATTAATTGAACTTAATTAATTATTATTAACAACTGTTGATTTAATTGAGCTGTCCTTTCCATCGATTTAATAGATTTTAGTTGGTTTTAGTTTCATTTAACAGAGAAAGGTCATAGAGCATAGGTCAAAGTCACATAGAGATACTTTAATCACATAGAACAATTTTACTCACAGAAAGTCACAGTTGAGTAAGGTAAGTAAGTCTACGCCCCTCAATCCCAGCGGCCGTTTCGCAGAGACAGCCTCCAGTCGAATTGTTTTATTTTTCACTGCAGGTGCGTTGTCGCAATGCAGTTTTCTTATCCGTGCACTGATGCACGAGTGTTCTTAAAATATTAATTCAGATTTGTAAATAAAATGTAAGTTAGTTGTTTTCCAATGTCGTCCCGCATTTTTCTTTTTTGATTCTTTGGTGAAATATAAAACCTTCAAATAATTAATCGCTCTTATTAATTATCTCAAATTTTAAAAAAAATAATTGAACACCTTTCATCGCCCAAAAATGCTTTCAAAAATTCATTGCTTTTCAAGTATGCTGTGCACGGTTGATGTGCGTAAAACTTTCAGTTCATATAATTAAAATTCTCACATTGTTCTTTTCAAACACTTTCTGCTTTATTTTTATGGAGTCGTTGTACATTACTTCGTGTTGGAAATAATTCGATATTGGGTAGATTTCACTGGTGCTTATGTAAAATACTGTTGATAATTTACACCATTTCTTGTCACCAATATTTCATTATTTTGCAAACAGAAATTGGCGATTTCTTATTTTAAACATGAAGCACGTTTTTGAAAAGCATCTCACTTTCACTAAAAAACTATGGCAACACCACAACAAAATGCCGAAAATAAACAGAAAGTGCTTTTCTCAATTTTTCTGCTCAAATTAGATTTGTGACGTTTATAATGAAATTTATTTCGAACCTTTATTAGCAAAGAACGCTAAAAGCATATAAATGAGTGGGAAAAAAGCGAAAATGAGATAAAAATCAATCCAAAGTATTTTTCTCTCGACTTTGCGCGGATTCCATATAAGAACTTTAAATACAACTAGTTTTCCAAAATGGTTATACCTAATTGTTATATCATCTAACGTTTTCGACTGCCGTGCTTTATATACGTTTCTCGGACTTTACAACGTTGAGACATCTTCATCAAAATCTCGAGTCAAATCTTTTGATGATTGCTTTGCTTTCTACACTGCAAAAACTGTAGAGTAATGTCACTCCAAATTTGGTGTTGAAAAACCTTAAAAACAGTGTGAACAAACACTTTATTTCAATTTAACACCAAATCAAGCGTTCATATACATTTTAAGTGGTGTAGTTTGCATCAAACACTAATACTGGAGAATCCTTACACCATGGTCACACACACTTGACACCATTCGTGAAATATTTTCACCTGTGGAAACACCAATTCTGGCGTAGGTTTGGAAACTCTCCGATGGCAACGGTAGATTATTTATAAACAGACTGATTTGCTTCGCCGTTCCTTTGGTTGTTATAAGAGGTATGCATGTTTTTTGTCGTGTAATAAAGATAATTAAATTTTCATAAGAAAAATATAACTTTATTTATATGTATGTCATTTGTATTTAAGAACTTTGTTGCATTTAATTTGTATATTACACATGTTATGCTTCGGAAATTTTCTTTACTAAGCCTAGTTCGAATTCGTCCTCATTAATATTCTCCGTAAGTTTGAATTACGAAACAATTTTATTTTGTGAATCAGTGTATGCATCTTTAATTATTTGTTGTTATTCTAAATTGTATCGCAAAAATTTCGTTTTGAAATGCAATAATGCAACAATATTCTGAGCTTCTGATGAAATACATTCAGAAAAAGCATAAGTTCATTCGTTTTTAATTGGTGAAGAAATAACGACCTGGGTTACCAATATAATCCTTGACATTTTAACTTGCATAACAATATTTCATTTGCCTCAATGACTGTTTTATTTAAAAAGTTATTAAGTAAAGCAAAATCTGAATTCCTGTGGAATTGTTCAGTATAATACGAAATTCTCCAACAGAACTAAAAAGTTCTCACAAATGATTTTTAAAAATTTTGTTTCAAGTGGGAAAAGCAAATTGATATCAATTCTAATAACAAGAATCTCAATAATCCTGAAGAATTAAATCAGAAAAATCGAATTTATTAAATTTAAATTACTAAAAAGAAAAACCTAAGAAATGCACGAATGTAAAAACAGAAGAAATATTAATTTGGCACAATTCTTGGCATGCATTATTCCAGGACATTTTTGTTGCAACCCTTTTTTTCTCAACTTTTTTTCAAACTTTTTATTGAAGTTCAAATTTCTATCTTTTTACTCATTAAAGATACAGTTAAAAATTGTATATATTTGAAAGCACTGGAAAATTTTAGCCTATTTTGATATTTCATTCATTAATATCCGATTTTTGTTTTTTATGGATGCAAATATTTTGCATATTTTTCCCCACCTGAAACAAGCAGACGATAATAAGACAGCTGATTTTATTTTATTCTTATTTGTTTACTGTTTTAGTATAATTCGCACAGTCTTTGAGTTACAACGGAATAGTGTGTTCTTGTGTGAGAATATTTATTTTCACTCTTGCGGTTCAAAGTTTTATTTGGATTATTTTAAATAATTTTTTGTTGATTTCAGTTTAGAACTTGTCGGAGCTATACTGAATCTTACAGATTGATTTTTTTAGATATAGCGTTACTTAGATTTAGTGTTACCAAACTCCAAAAATGGAGGCAACTACTTTCCACCAAAAGTAGTGTAAAGGAACATTCCTGGTGTTTGATTACATCAAGAATTATCTTTGGTGTTTGATTACACCAAGAATTATCTTTGATATTTTACTACACCAAGAATAATTGTTGGTGTTTTACTTCACCACTTTTGGTGTAAAGTAGTTGCCACCATTTTTAATGTTGTGTTACACTAATTTTTTTTACAGTGTACATGTATGCTTACTTCGAGTATGAGAAATTAAAAGACGTCACAAATACACCGTCATCACTATTGCCACAGTGATAAACATAATTTCGATATTGCCTTCTGCACATGAAGTACTCATTCTTCTTCTTTTCAAGATATCCTGTACCAGTGTTTCCCAACGTGGAGCCCACGCCCCGCTAGGGGGCAATTTGATTATTCAGGAGAGCAATTCGAAAATGGATAAAAAGAAATCGGCTGGACATACACAACGGGGAGACTTGAGACTGAATCTTACTAAACTTTAACCTATCATAAAATCTCTTTGCAGCAAGCATCAAATTCAAGGATCTCAGTAAATTTAAATAATAAATAATGATTAATAGTTAAAATAATATAGAAAAATCGTTTTACTTACTGTTTTCTCAGCAATTTCTTAGTGGTTTCTCCCTAAAACCTATTATTTAAATTTCTTCAGTGAACAATTCAATTTTTGAATATTAAAAATTACGTATATGTTCAATTTTTGAATATTAAAAGTTATGTATATGTTACATAGCGGGCATAAGAATTTTAGAAAGGCTTAGGTGGGGCATGGCCTAAAAGAGTCTGGGAAATACTGTCCTATGCACTTTTATTGATTTTGTTTCGAGATGAACAACTATTTTTTTCACTACTTTTTCCATCACTTTACTGTCTAATGTATAGCAAGTTTCCTCCACTAAAATTCTCAAAATATCATGGTATCTTATATTCTAAAAGACGTGTTGAAATCAATTTATTATTTATTGACCTCATAACATTTTCTTATATTCAGAAAAAAAATATTTTCAGTACTTATCTTATCTCCAGTTTCATTAGTAACAACTAAATAAGTGATATGGAGGTTCTGATAAACTGTCTTTTGTATTATTTATGACATTGTCCTAGTTACTGATACCGGTCTAGCATGGTTTCTTTTTTTCAAGGTATTACTTTGTTTACATTTTCTTTTTGTTTTCCTTTAAAGACGCATAGTTAAGGTCGATTGCAGTGCCACTTCGGGTATCATATGACAGCAATCAGAGAGGAAAAAGATAACTATGGAAAAAATATCATTAACAAATTGTTACAACAAATAGTGGAATAATCTTCCCTGGAGTTACTTTTTGCATAATAAAGCTGACGCCTTATCGCCTTGTCTGATCATTCTAATATTACTCAGTCTAGAACATTGTTTCAAAATTTTTTTGCATATCTGTTTGCATTTGTTCTGAAAGTTGTTTTCTTTGAATTTCAAACGACATTTGTTTGTTTCGTCTTCAATTGTCTGTAAAATACTTTATCTTCTACCAGTGGCATGGCGATTCCACGAGAACAAAATATTTGTGCGTTTTTACGATGTTCCTAAAGCCAAATATGATTAGGGAGGAGGGTAAAAACATTATGCCTGTGCGTCATTTATCTTTGATACGACGCTAATTTAAACTGTAGGTCACTGGTTAAGAATGTACCCGAATATAAAACATGAGTGAAGCAATAATAAATCCCAGCTTAATTCTGTGGGTTAAGTAGGCTTGCGTTTGTAACTGAACAGTTTGGCGATTTCTTGCCAAATTTAGAAATAAAATATTTTTTGAAAATCTCAGCATCATGCCATTATCTCAAACTATAACGCATGTCCAAGATTTTGCTAGAAGATCTCGGCATATTCATCTTAAAATTACAGTTAGCTTCCTCAACGCATTATACTAAAATTAATAGGTCTCATTTAGTGAAAAATAGAAAGTTTTCCACTCGACGTGAAATAACAGTTATAATGTATTATTGAATAATGTGCATTGAATGTATTATTCAGTTACAGAAAAATGTCATCTAAATCGTTGGAATTATTTATGGCCGATCTGGTTGAAAGCAATGGTTTTCCAATAGCTCTCAAAAATAGCATCTGAAAAGGGTTAATATAACCTACTATTTATCATTTCCGCACTACACGTTTAGAGGTATGTCAACTTTTCTCTTCATCTGACTCTACATTCTCATCATATTTTTGTATGTTGAACATTTTAACTTAAATTTTACTTGAAATCGACTTGAATTTTAAATAAATTCATGTCAAAGTAAATAATGAAATTCGAATTAGTTTAAATCTGTTAGAACGTGAGGCTTCTGGTAGTAATCGCTTATCTCAGTTCGTAGTTTTTCATCATGCCTTAGAAGGTTTTGATTCTAAAATCAGTTTATACTTGAATTAACTAATTTCTTGTTTAAGTTTCTTGCATACTCCGCTTAGTTGGTTCATGCTGAGTAACTTCAGACTTAACTTATTCTTAGTTACGATAATCTAACTGTTCAGAGTCGTTTCATAAATGTAACTTTTAAAGTTAGCGGCAAATGACTCGAAGAGATTATGCCGATCGCAAATCGTTATCTCTGAGATTTAAATTTAAATGACAGACAGCAATTTCTATATTCTTTAAGATAAAACTCATGTTGGTTTAATATTTTTAAAAATCTGTTGGAAAGCCAGGAGGCGACGATGTATTCCTTTCGCTTGCACATATAAGGAAAAGAAAATTTCAACCCCCTTCGCCTTTTCCACTTCCAATTTCGTAAGGACTTGAGCTATGAGAATGAAACAGAGTGGAAGAGAATGCAACTGGTAAGATCGTCTCAAACGAGGCGTCACATGCTTGAATTATAAAGAAGTCGAATTTAAGGGTGTAAGATCAAATTTCAACCTTTACTTTCTAAAGCTAGACATTCACGACAACACTGCTCTATTCCATTTCGACCAACTTTGTTTTCCACCCATTCAAGTGGATCGATTTAGGCGGGTCAATCACTGATGCTCCAAAACCGCTTCGATCTTCCCAAACTCCTTCTCCCCTAGATTTTCGCTTTTTGGAGAGAGCACCCTCCCCTCCCCACCCTGATTTCTCCAATCTTGCACTCCGAAGCACATTTCCCCTCCCTAATGCTCACATACACAGAACGCCGCCCCATGTCCCCGTGCCTGATACCATCACAGCACCCGTACCGGTTGAGTGGACATGGGACATGCTCACATACACAGGTGATTTATCGCCCGTCTCGAAGGATTGTATTTCACTTTTATGGCCGAACGGGCTGAATGGAAATTTAATTGCACCAGTCATTGATGCAATTAAAGAAACTATTTTCTCAAATTGGATCTCCAATTCCTTTAATCACAATCAAGACAAATGTTTTTTGTGATTCTCAAATTCACATCGGCACACAATGCATGGACACAAGTACGACATTTGATATACTCGATCATTTCTTCTTTCTTTGTTTCCTCTCATATGATTAAAAAAACATGTATCCTTAATTTTTGCTTTTTTTGTTCCTTCCTTTATTTACTTTTTTATATTATAATTATCTTCATACCTTATTTAACTATTTTTTGTTCTTCTGTTTTGCCCTTTTCTTTCTTTTTGTTTTGTTTTTTTGTTTTTTTTTCTTCTAACGTCTCTTAGCGCAGTATCATTAAGTTAGTGTTATTGTGTTATGTCACTTTTCTTTCTTATAACACAGCTATGGATTGGAGATTACAGGTCCATGGCCTAGGCTCTCCTTACAAAATGCTACTATCGATGGTGGTGTCTATAATATCCTTTTTTATTTGGCTTGTATCACATCCAAATTATGAGGACGACTACACTCTGTCCCAAAAATTTATAGAATCTTGTATTTTGCCTATATTTTTTGTTGTGCATGATGTATTTCGATGTAACTTACTGTACAGATATGTTATGTCTATTAAATTGAAAAAACCGCAGTTCTACCCCGTATATTTAATGCCAATTTTTAAATCGTACATTAAACTGAAATAAACTGTCCCAAAAGTTTATAGACAAATGCAATTTTATGTAAATATGGTATCGGTAATCATGACGTCGATCTGGAGCCTAATAAATACGTTGTAAGATAAGGAAAGCGTTCGTTTGTTTTGAGTTTCAAAATGCCTGAAACGTAGCAGCTCTCTAATGAAGAAGTGAGTAAAATTCTGCATTTGAAATTGCTCTGTAAGACTGTTAAGGAAATATTGAAACTTTTAAATCGTTCTAAAAGCATGATTTATCGAGTAGTAACTCGTAAGACGCCATATCAGCCAAACCCTCGTTCGGGAAGACCATGTGTGACGGATATTCGCAGTGATAGACGGATACAAAGAATGGCTTTCAAGTCAGAGAATGTCGGTTCGTGAAATTACTGGGGCTTCCCGGTTGTAAATCTCAAAGAACATTGTTCATAGATGAATTGTAGAATCTGGCTATATGATCCACGCAAAAATGGCTCGCCGATCACCACTCTCAAAGCTTCACATTAGTAAGAAATTACAATGTGCTCGTAATCATATGTCATATGGTGGTAAATGGATAGCTGTCCTTTTCAGTGATGAAAAAAGTGGAACCTCGATGTCATATATTGGCATGAGTTACGAAAAGAGCCCAGGAGCTTCTTCAGTAGGCAAAGTGGTGGTGGATCTGTGATGGTGTGATGGTGTGAGCGGCTTTCGGTTTCAATGGTGAAGTGGGTTTGGTCTTTTTAGATGGTCGACAGATTTCTCCTAAATACATAGAAACACTAGAAAATCATCTTATGCCATTTGCAGAAAGCATAGGGGGACGAAATTGGGAATATCAGCATGATGATGCTTCCATCCATACCTCTAATGCTACGAAAAATTATTTAAACTCGAAAACTGTTACTGTTCTTGAGTGGCCACCGATGAGCCCTGATCTAAACCCAATTGAAAATGTGTGGGGCATTATGTCTCGGAAGATATATGAGAATGGAGTGCAATTTTATTCAGTAAATGCCTTGAAGACAGTCATTGAAAGTGTATGGTACTACTTGGAACCAGAGATATTACAAACCTTAATTATGTCGATCGAAAAATGTGTATACAATGCCATACTGAAAAATGGAAAGACTTTAAACTATTAAGAACATTATATTGAGCACTTTTTATTGAAATGACATATATTCTATAAACTTTTGGGACACCTAATATTTCCATTTTGCTATATAATTGAAATACAAATTGTTCTTTTTTCTAAATATTTCGTTGAATGCAAGTCGCATATGGTTTGAATAAACATATTTGTAATTGGTGTTTGTATGCCTTTCTGTTTTGCTGAAACATATATTTTACTAGAGCCCATAAAATTTTGGGACAGAGTGTAGTTATTATAACTATATCTGGGCTTTTCTTCAACATCGAGTTAATAGTCCCCTTGATTTGATGGGCCCATTTCAGCTACTGTTTGTGGTACAATCTGAGCTGAGCTCTTTTGGACTACAACAAAAACTTTATCTTTCAACTATTTTAATAAAATTATTATGCAAGTTTCTTCTCTGAGGGTAGAATATAATATTTTGCTTTTTACTTTAAAACAGAATAAGGATCATTATTCTTTTGTTAAAATATTTAATTGATGATATCCAAAAGTTGATACAAATTTTCAAAAATATTTTTTATTATTATTTTTGACGTTATTCGAATAAATTAACCTTGGGAAATATTTTTCTTTTCTGCAAGATTCTTTCGGGTTATTCCTTTTTGACACAATTCGCTTTTGAATGAACTTATGAGAATTTATCATTTTTACAAAAATTCTTTACATTGTTCTTGTTTCCAGAATTAAAGTTTTGTAGTTAGTCTCAAGCATGTTAACGCAATTTTCTGATGAACATATGGACGAGTTTTCTGGGTTTTTTCTTTTACATTAAAATGCCATAACTACGTAATTCCGGTGTAATGATAAGTCAATGGAATCTTCAAAGCGGAAGTCCAAAAGCAATGCGAATAAAGTCAACGTTGTTAAAGTAAGTAAATAAAACAGAAAACTCGTCCAATGTAAAAGAATCATTCTCATCTGCAAAATTCTTTCGCTATTTCTTCAAATTGACGAAAATAAACAGTCCTCAAAATCCATATGCTGGTAGCAGCCAAACATTTCTAACCTGTAGAAGAAATTACTTGACTGATAAAGATAGTACATGCATTGCACAATCATATATATATTTCAAGGTTCGTTAACCTTTGAAAGAATTTGCAGAATTACATATGTAGACTGAAAACAAATTCAAAATCCTGTTTTGAATTATTTTGGAATTATCTGTTAATGATAAAAAGTCAGACTGAACTGGATATGACAAACAAATTCTGATACCATTGCAACTAAATAAATGTTATCCTAGCGTGGGAACACACGTGACGTTCAAAGTAATTCGAATGGAGACGAAGTAAAAATATTTTACTGCTAAATCTTTTTTTATCTTATCAAAAATATGATACAGATTACATCATACAGTGATCATTATCATAGTTTTATTCAATCCCATGGTATTTTTAAGTATTGCTTCAGTTGTTGAAGATTTTTGTCTGAGATTTTCTTCGTCATGACATTCTGAAAACAAACTGAAACTAATCTAAAAAAATATTGAATGAAAGCGGAAACAGCCTTTCCTAAGTTTCATTATCATATGATTATATGAATTCCGGCGGCGCATATTTTTAACGTAGGAATACGTTTCTCCTATTGGGGTCTCAAGAAGGAATTTGATTCACACGCCAAAACGCCACAAAACTTGGTATGGGAGATCCTCTATATCTTAGTAACTACATATGCTAAAAATATAACTAATGTCTTATTTTAGAGATAAAGGGTAACAACAGAAGTTCCAAAAAAAATTAAAAATCGGAACTGTAGTTCAGCGACTACTGAGTCTCAAAGTTGGGCAAAAATACGCATGAATTGAAGAAACGCAGATATTGACGCGATCCTCTATATCTCGATAAATGTTAAAAACATAACTATTGTCTTATTTTAGAGAAAAGGGTAACAACAGAAGTTACAAAAAAAACTTACTTAAACTTAAAAACTTACGAGAAACGTCGAGAAACAAAAGAGTCAAGCAAGTAAAGTAGTCCTACGCCTTTAACATAAGCAGCTGTTTAAAAATACAGAATACCGCCCTGTGCCCCTGTACCTAGTAGCCACGACAGCTATTTTACAGTTTGGTGGGCACAGGGCTGTTTGAAAAGACAGAACACCGCCCTGTGCCCCTGTACCTAGTAGCCACGATAGCTATTTTACAATTTGGTGGACACAGGGCTGTTTGAAAAGACATAACACCACTAACACGTCCCCGTGCCTAGAGACACTGTGCCTCTTTTTGATCGGTTTGATGGACGTGCAGTGGGAGCGAACCAGACCCTCACAGGGCCACACAGGCGCCCTACACTGCATTTATTTAACATTCAAAAGAGTTTTACAGACATGATTATACTTTGAAAAATACAATGTGATTTGTTACAGTTTTATACATGTTGTCTACAGATGCAGCCTCCTAGACAAGCAATGAGGCCGTTCAAGTTTGTGTTGGTGTCACAGGAAGTATTCCTTTTGTTTGCATGATGTGAATTCAATTTTATGATACATAATAGAAAAACAAAACAACTTAAACAAAGATAAGAAAATAAAACAAAAAAGTAAGGATACAAGGAAGAATTTACAAATATAAACATTGTAGATAGGAAAAGCATTGATGACTATACAATTAACAAGCAGTAACATTGTTGATTACAGGTGCAGTCTCCAGAGCAAAATGGTGAGACCGTTCTTTTTTGTGTTTTTTGATACAGAATGGACTCCTTATGTGTTTTCATGTGTGAGAGAGCTGATTTGAAATGAAGGCATTTTACAAATTTATACATTTTTTTTTCGTTGATTTGTTTACCATATAATAGGCACCCGCTCGTAATACTGAAAATTCATCATAATGTGAAATATCATATCAAGATGTTACTATCAATTAACAATCCACCAATTCATTTGATGTGTTTTATTGTCTCTCATTCCAGACTGCAACCCACAAGTAATAAAATTTCACTGATTTTTCTAAATAAACATAATTTTTAAGCGCGTTATTAAGGATAAATTTGTAATACTTATTGGACATTTCTACATCCATGAATCTGCATCATCCTGCATCACTGGTATGTGAAAGTTACCTTGAATTTATGGTTCATAGTGGGCTTCCAATCAAAGCAAAACGACGGTAAAAAAGATTTGCATATCTCTCTTATAAAATTATTTTTGAGATCGACAAATTGAATTTTAAATGCATGCAAAAGAAACCAAAAATTCATAAATGTTTAATACAAACACAACAAATGTTGAAGGGGGAAGAGAAATTGCTGACAAATTTTTAATAACTCGTGATTGCTGCTCCAGGGGAGATTGCAATCCCTTTCTTAAAATCCTAAAGACTATTGTGGAGTGAAAATCCATCATAATTTATAATAATTCAAAAAATTAATGTGGTACACATAAATTCAAATACAGGTATTTTCAAAGAATTTCCTTAAAGAAGAAAAAATGTAATATTTTAAATAATTTAAAATACGTTTAAAGAGTTCCTAGGGATTTATATTTCACTGCATCATTTCATAAAGTTACGTGCCGTTGTGATTTATCAACATTTTGAAGAATTACTGCTTTCAGCATTTTTAGGATGTTTAAATTCAGGGAATTTCTGCTTTCAAATTTTCTTTGCTAACATTTGAACTTTCAAAGTAATCAGCGAGGCAGTTTAACCCTTTCGCCGGCGGATCGCTCCGTTGGAGCGCCACCACTGAATCAGGCATCGCGTCAAAAGTGTACACATTGCACTTGAACAGTCTTTGGCATTTGGTTTCATGTCTTAAGCCTGAACAGCGCCGATTTGAATGCTTTTAGAAGAAAAGGTAATTTCCTTTAAAACATTATGAACAATATATTAATAATTTCTACATAAACAATAGTTATTATAAATAAAAGATGTATACATTATCTTTCTATATATAAAAGGTAATGTGTGTATGTGTGTGTGCGATGTTTAGACGTAAAATATTGCACTTACAGCCCTGAAATTTGACACCCAGGTAGTCCTGATGGGGACTTGATGCACCTCGAAGCCAGAATTTTAAAATTCAATCTCTATTTTTAATAAATTTTTAAAAATAATTTTTCTCATAATTTACAACAATACTTTTCATTGTTTCAACGCGATTCAAGCCGTTTCCATAGTTTAAATAAATATTTAATTGCGTGTTTCTCTTTCATTTTTGAAAGCTGAGTTAATATCCTACTACATTTTGCTTTTATATCTTATTTCATCAAAATTTTTGCGTAATCTGTAAACCAAGTTCTCCGAGACATTACACATATTAATCTTCTATATTCGGATATTAATCTTTCAATGTTTTCAGGATCATTCAGGAGGAAAGAATGAGGCGCATGCATGCGTCATGTCGGGTGGTTGTGGGACTCAATCTTAAAACTAATTTTTCCTCTTTGATGTTTTCAGGTTTCGAGAATAGACATGATAATAACCATGTCATGGGCAACGCCGTGAGGGTACTGCTAGTATAATGTAAAGATTAATTAGTGTTCGAATGAATGCCACCGGCTATAGCCGACTCTCGTCTTTGCGAGTCACATCGTGCATGTTGGCAATAGCCGCATTCGTCCCCTTGGGTAACTTTGTGCATGCCGGCTGTAGCCGATGTTAGAAACGAAAATGGTTTAGGACGACATTGGTTTTTCACTTAAACTTTCAACCATTGAATAATAACCAGATTATAAGTATTAGTTACATCTGGTTACAATTAAATGGTTGAAAGTTATGCAGGTGATATGAGGAACTAGTAGCGGGAAGGAAATGTTCCATGGAATGTCGAGAGTTTTGGAAAGTCGTTCCTAAAATCATTACCAGCAGAGTCCTGAGAGGGATATTTTAACTCAAGAACTGCACCTGTCTGCTGTTTAATGAGAATAATTAATACATTTCACAGTCCGCATGGCATCATCAATGAGTGTTCAAGGATGTTCTACATTCTGCCATGATATCACTCATAAAATAATCTATTAACGATAGGTAGAAAATTTCAGAATGATTAGTGTACCTTTCACAATCATAGAGATAGATGAGTGTACATTTCCGGATTAGATAAAATAAAAAAAATCCAAAGATAAAGTAATAAAGTATCCTGTCTGTTTCCAAGCCTGGTTTCCGAGGAAAGTGAAGGCACAAATTTGGGGAATATTTGATTTGAATAACTACTCTGAAATTCTTTGTCTTATACTCCACATTTTTCATCTGCAGCTATTGAAGAGCTTTTAACATTTAAAAAAATATATTTCGGATATCTCAAAAGTCTTCTTTAGCTCTAAATTTCAAACAAAATCATTTCAATGGCGTGTTTCTTCAAAGGAATTTTCTTCAATGAAAAGGGAGTAATGTTTCCAACTATTATTACTCTCAAAAGATAATGACAATTCATTAATCATTCTAAAGTTATTTTTTGTCGAAAATTCCTTTCATTTGCAGATAAATAAAGGAATTGAATTTAAATTCTATTTAGATTACTTTATGAATAAAAAATTTCTTTCGTTGATTTCCAGTATTTAGGGGGGAGGGGTTATCATTCATTGTTTGAGGAATAAATATATAGCTTCAGTGAATCTTAATCTGAAATTAACTTTGTTAATTGGAACAAAATGTTGTTGTTTTTGATGTTCATCGTGTTTGTTAGAGACTTTTGTTTCCACATTTTTAATTAAAGAATATATTTTGATTATAATGGCTCAGTTTCAGGAGAATTGCTTAAACATTTTTTTAAAAACGAAATATTTCATTTTTAAAACATTGTTTCTCATCGGATTAACGTTTTAAAGTTAAAAACAATTTTTCTGTTATTTTTCATTCCAAAAATAGATTAGAAAACAAGAAATATTATTATTTATTTGAAGTTTGATTTGGCAGTAATATTTGCTCGGCTCATGAAATTACTGAGCATTAAATTTTTCACACAATATCCAGTGTAATACATTCCATATCCGCAGATTTTTTTTCTTTTACCTTTTGAGAAACTTTAAAACATTTTACAAATTTAATTGCAGTTTTACACATATTATCTATCTTAACCGTTGGCCCCTTTCTAATACAAAAATGTTTAATAAGGTAAGGAATTATTCTTTATGTTTTGAAAGCCAATTAATGCACTGCTGAAAAAATTTCGAAATCTAAATTTTTATGTAGCCTCCCAGTCCTGTTAATTATTTAGTAAAGTAATCTTGACACACAATGTTTCAAGCAGAAAAAAAGTGTTCCTTTCGTTTGCAACTAAAATTGGCCGAGTATTGATAGCAGTTTGAACTTGAATGCTTTCTCGGTCCTGCGGAATTCAGCCATTGAAATTTCTAAAGTATAGAAATTCAAAGTTTCGTGTCTCGCTCAGTTTTAGACGAAAAAGAGTGAAATTTATTTTATTTGAAACGTTAGTGCTTCAAGAAAATTTTACCAAATACAACTAATAAGATTGGGAATCTGTATAAAAATTTAGTTATCGTAATGTTTCCAGCAATACATTTTTTGAACCAAACAACATAAAAGGAAAGCTGCTTTACTTCATTTAAAGAATTTTTGTCATTGGAAGTATATGCCTATTTCTAACGTTTTAGTAATTAATTATTCGCCAAAGATCAAAGTTAAAACCCTACATATTACCGTGAATTTGGCACAACATAGACAGACTAAGCTTTTGCGCCAAAAAATTTTAAAACTCGTTAGCTCAACCTGGAATTTCTGCCAAATTGTAAGTAAACACATTTAAAATAAAAATTAACTTTAAATAGCAAAATAAGCTAGTGGATAAATTTTGCAATTTCAGATAAATTCTACTTTCTCTTCAAGAAATTGTTTCAATATAGAATTTAAATAAGAAGCATAGTAGAGGCAAATGATTAGCATTATTTTCTAACAGATGAAAAATGAACATTTAAAAATTCACAATGCGCTGAAAATTGACCATTGACCTGTGTATACGGAACGTATGGCAACCCTAGCAATAGGCGCTTTTTGCAATTAGCTCCTTCGTATTTTGCAGAGAATCGAATAAACATCTTAGAACAGCATCTCTTCTCATTGACCGACTTGATCCAAAATTCTACATTGAACTACAGTTTTGGTAAAAGCGTCACAAACTAAGCCACAAATGCACCTAGCGACGCTTACGTAAGCTATTGCCTTCACATACTTATGAATAGATATGTGAAAAGAAAGTTAATCTGATTATTAAGGATATTCTCCAAAATTTAATACACATCTACAATTTGGCGTAAAAAACAAATTCGAAATTCAACCATCTAGCTCTTTACGTTTTCGAGTCATTATTTTAGCATAGGTAGACTCATTCAGACAGAATTACAAAAATGATTATTTCAGGCTCGGATTTTTTCGGAAGTCTGAAATATATACATATATATATATATAATTCTGATGTAAACACCGACCTCTAATTTCAACCATCTAGCTCTTTACGTTTTTGAGTCATTATCTATATCAGAAAAAGGCCAGAAATTTCGGTAACTCTCAGGAATTTGGCTACATGCTGAAAGGATTCTGGCAGTTTATGAGATCATAACTTTCCCTTTATCTGTCCACTAGCTAGCATACACACAGGAAGCTGTTTCATTCTATGACGATTTATCAAATAGGAGTTATATCAGAATTAATTTATTTTCCTAAATCTTTCAGCATTTTTTTTTGTTTATTTTGTGTATTTTTTCCCTCTGAGTTTTGGGAAACATTGAATCATTTTGCTAAATTATGGAATCTTCAAAGTGTCCAACGGACTGGTAAACAGATATGGAAGATTTCACTAAAAGGAAACAGATTATAAGTATTTTTAAAGTTTCTTACTAATTGTTTTTAATCCATTTTTCGTAATTAGTTTTGATTTCAGTGTTGGTAAATAAAGAATAATTAATTGAAATTGTTATGAAATCACATGCATCTGTAATTTTTTTTTCCTTTTACGTACTTAATTTTTGAATTGAATATTTTAAAAAATCTCGTTATCATCAATGTTATAAATTTTTTTGAATTAATTATATTTGAATATATGACAAAGAGTTAATTTTGCATTATTTTTACTCAGACAAAACGAAAACATTGTTAAAAGTAAAAAGTTATTTACAGAACGAAAGATAGTGTCATTTCATTAATAAGTTCTGTTTTTCATCCTATTAATTTAGAATACTTTCGTTTTTATTAAAAAGTTTCTTTCTTAAGATTTGAATTTGTGGTACATGCTATTGCTAATATTTTTTTCGGCATTTTTTTATTTTGTATTTTGGTAATGCATTTTTTTCTGTTAGTGTATTTTGCAATATTTTCACTCAGATGCAATGAAAGTCATTGTTAAAAGTAAAGTTATTTACAAAACGTAAGATAACGTCAATTGAGTCATCAGTTCTGCTTTTCATGCTTTTTTTTTATTTCTTAGCACTCTGCAATGTGCATGAGATTTTCTACTACAACTTTCGTTAGTAAATCTGTGACAATCAGATCTGAGATATTGTTGGCGTGTTATAAACCCGTCTTAGACGGACACAAAGCTCCTAGTTTTAGCATAGGTAGACTATTCAGGCATAACTCC
Source organism: Araneus ventricosus (assembly GCA_013235015.1). Taxonomy (NCBI): domain Eukaryota; kingdom Metazoa; phylum Arthropoda; class Arachnida; order Araneae; family Araneidae; genus Araneus; species Araneus ventricosus. The sequence continues at coordinate 462,903 of BGPR01000439.1, read as the reverse complement.
AAAAGTGATTGTTTCGGAAGTCTGAAATATCCTCACATCTAAAATTCTGGCGTAAAGACAAATTCGAATTTCGAACATCTAGCTCTTTACGTTTTTGAATCATTTTAGCATAGGCAGACTCATTCAGGCAGAGTTCCAAAAATGATTGTTTAGGAAGTCTGTAACGTAAAGATAAATCAAAATCTGGCGGTCGGATTTTTTTAACAATTACAATACTTTCCCTTCTGAACTTCGTATAGAAGAAAAAACAATAAGTTGCGCAATCAAAATATCTTTTACGTAATCGCCCATGCTACGCATAATTTTTCTTCTTTGCCTTCAATTCAGATAAACACTACGCTGAATAATTTGTGATCGAAAATTCCCGCGTATCAGATGCCATGCAAGAAAGCTGCGACAAAAATCGCGAATCGAACTTCAAGGATTCCGTTATCATCAGCACTCGGCTTGGTCACGTGGTTATCACAGCTCTGGACTCTGATTCCACAGGATAAGAAGAAACTCATTTTCTTGTTAAACTTTGCCTGCACTACTAAAGCGCGCTTTTTAGGTTCGCAGGAAAGTAAATATGCGGGAAAGTTTTGAGTGGTAAGTCTTGAATTTGTTTCGTTTTGAAATTTTTGAGCTACATGTGGAAAATATTGTTAGCATTTTAGACATCATATTTTTAACTTAAAATAATTCTCATATGTGGTAAATGAATCATATTTTATCTTTAGCAATTTTGTTTTAATACATAAGTTTTAACATTTGCAATTCTTAATAGTAACAAAATTAGTTGGGAAGGTAGCATTTTACTCTATATGGCTCTGCTGTCTTTTGTTTGTGTTTGTGTTAAGAAAACAAACTTTTTATTCACAATTGCGCATGGTATTTCAAAATATATTATTAAAACTAATTTCTATTATTTAAAATATTTCCGTACTAAACAGAAATATTTTACAGTAATAGTCACACATAGTATGAGTAGCTTAGTCAGTATGAAAATCATGATAAAAATAACACTTGAATCTTATTCAGTACTTAACATGACAAGAACGTTAAATATGTGTATGAAATGAGTACAATTATGAAAGAGCTGTCAGTATTTTTTTAATTCCATCTCGTCTTTCTCTTTACTTTTTCAGTTAGTTAACCCGTCCAAGTTGTTTATGTTAATATTTCATTAAGGAAAAATAACAAAGAACATAATATTATTTTCTAAAGCACGGAGTCGTTTGCTTCGTTCCAAAAAAGAAGAGGGAGGTTGTTAGTTTCGTTATTCCGAAAAAAAATACCTTCTATACTTCTATTTTTAGCAAGTAATTTATATCTGAAAGTTGCATTTTCTACAAAAGTTTTCGCAGAATGCTTTATAGTCAGTTAATTCCAAAGCGTTTTTTAAAAAAGCATATATCCCTCAAAATCATAAAACATAGTAAATTTTCAGAGAATTTTGAAATGACTGCATTATTTTAAAAACTATTAGAGGTAAAATGTAAAAATAAAAAAAACATTGTTCGAAAAAGAGAACTATTGTACCCGGTTTTGAAAAAACATTCTCAAATATTTTTCTGCTAAATGAAAATTATAGTGTGCATCAATATTTACACGCAGTGTGAAATCAGCTTCATGATAAGACGTGACAAATGCATCTTAATCAGTGAGCAAAAAGTGTGACTTTTAATCGCAATTTTTGTTTTGAAATTTGTTTCTTTTTTATCACATGTTTATCTTATCTTTATTTTACTTATTTATTTAAGACAGTAAAATTAATTCTGCTTCTGCAATATTTAATTTTACAGCCCACGCAAGGATTTATGTCTGAGAAATATTCTGTATTTAGCAGGAAACAGGACTATATTCACGTCTGTAGATTTCGAGATTTTTTCACCTCTTTTAAAATTAATAAAGGAAAGGAAGAGTAATGCCTTCGTCTGAATAGAGTACTTTTTTTATCCACGGTTGAAAACTTTTCGTGCTTCTCTATACTGATTTGAAAAAAAAATTAAAACTACTTATTCAGCTTTTACTCAAACTTAAACTTAAAGGGGACTCGTACTTTTTCCTAATAAGGTAAAGAATTTGCTTTAAACATTCTTTTGCATTTAAAAAGGAAAAGAGGGGATTATATTGTTTAAAGCTAAAATTGGAAGAAAATTTTTAATATGTTGAATGCAACTAAGCCTCTTACTGTAGGTTCTGTTTCCGCAACTTTCGTTGTGGAGTTAAATATAACCGTAATCCAGGTTTTCGCGGAAAACTGTTAAGATTTACTTTTACTAAGAAATTAAACTTTTTACACGCTTTTATTTAGTTTCACATGTTTCAGGTTTGTAATGATGAAATTTTTAAAATCAATTTTTCATTCCTTTTCTGATGTTCTAGAGTTTTGAAATTTTGTATTGTTGTGTATTCGTAAAAAATAACACTATTTTAAGATTTCCAGAACATAATTATCAGTTAATAAACAGATAAATTTAATTTAATCTTAGTTTCATACTATTGACGAGAAAAAATGGTTTTCAAGATTCCATACTATTCTAAATAATGAATTATAAATTAAAAACTGAAAAAATCAGAAAACATTTAAAATAAAGAAAAAAAATTCTACTCTCAGAAACTTCAGTAAAATGTCCTTTTAAATTCTGTTGTTGTTTATAAAATTATTTAACACTGCTTTAATTTTAGATGGTTCAGTACAATAACAAGATTTCAGTACGTTATCAATAAGCTCAAAATAACCTCGAAATTATCTAAGGAATTGTGTTTTGGTCTAATTATTTCCATTTATTAATAGTTCTGAATTCGACACATTTCTAACATTAAAATTCTTGAAAATGCTATAAACATTTTTAAAAAACATATTCATAATGAAAAATGTTTAAGTTTTCATACCGATTTTTAATTTGAGAGACAAAGCAATTTTTAATTTAATAGCAAACCCGGAAATCCGTGTCTAACTTTCACACATTCAACTTTCCCCTCCCCACCCTCGCCTCCAAGAAACAACATTTTTTCTCCTTAACTGAGTATGCTATTTCAGAGGTCGATAAAAAAAAAATCTTCTCCACTGATACCTTATCCGTCGCTGTAAGATTTGTATTAGTTGAGAAAAAAGAAAGTGTTGACAACAGAAATAATAGATAGGATTTTCGAGTACAACCTATCCAACGGTTCTCATCTCGTCGCATCACCGGAGTTAAACAACATATTGCTTGGCAACGGATTCGGAAACCCTCCGCGCTTTTGCGCATGCGCCGGGCGGAGTTGTTTTCATCAAAATAGGGAGGAAGTGAAGAATGGAAGGGTGATGTTTACATTTTACTGAGCTTGATCTAACAAAGAACTCCGGAAATGCGTTCATATGACTCATTTCCAGGCACCCCTTTCCGGTGTAAAATCGTCCAAAAGTGGTAGTCTCGAAATCCTTTGCTGAACAGTAGGGAGCGATCAGTACTTGGGAATGTTATCACCTGGGATAACCACGTTTTTCTTTAACCCCTTCTTGGTCAGCGTCGCATGACATGAGATGAAGATAAATATTGCATCGTTTGAAATGAATTTGTCTCTACTTACTCGTCTCGTTATATTTCGCGATTATCATTCTTTTGTATTTCTGAATATTGCTAAGAAATGACGCAAACAGTCCTACTTTCTTTGTGTTTTCGCGGTGAGATTTCCCGCTTGAATGGAAAACGTAATCATTTTGTCGGAGATTCGAAAAAAAATCCGACAAAGAAGGGATTAAACGTAAATTTTATACAAACATTGAGTTTTAATGGAAACTGAGTATGCTATGTCAGAAGTATGGAAAAAGTTTTATCCATTAATGCCTATCCATCGCTGTAGGCTTTATATTAGTTGAGAAAAAGGATGTTGACAATGAAAATAATGTATAGGATCTGTATGCAAAGCTTGCAAGTCATTTGAAATTTATCGTTCAAACGTTATACAAACGTAATACTATTAGATAAGGTAAGCTTAGCATTTGTTGTAATGGTGATGAAAAATAAATAATATCAGACAAAATTGTGACGTATAATATTATGTCTAGATTTGAATCCGTTATGATAGATTTATCTTATCTTCATTTTACGTATTATTTTAAGATTGTAAATTTCATATCATTATTATCATTTCTTCTTTTGTATAATAGATTCATTTGTTTCAAAATAGCCTGAACTAAAAAGAGTGTGTTAATGACTAATCGCTTTTATTGTTTTGATTAACGACTAAAAGTCACATTTTGCGTCAGTTTCTGATTAAGCTCTTATCATAGTTACTTGATGATTGTTAAATGACCCAAGAACTCTTGCCGATATTTTTCTTATATGAAACTTTTTATTCTCTTATTTATTTTCTAATTGGGATAAGCGGATATATGTTTCTCAAAACAATAAAAAGCTATGGTAAGTTTTCATTATTTTGATAAATGTTTTAATTACACGATAACTTCACCCCAGATCTGATCGTGTATTAAGAATTTTCTCGAAAACATTGCATGTTTCAACTTCCTGACAGCAACAAGTTTACCTTACCCTGTTTTACCTCCCCCCATGGGGGGCACCGCGAGTTCACGGATCTGACTTGCTGCCGGATAAGTAAGTAGAAAATCGTTTGCCCTGTGAGTATAGTAATGGTGGGGCTCTGGGTCACTCCACCAGTGATATAACGTACCTCCTTCGGGAGGGGTCGAGCCGTGGCCAGGTGATTTGCTACTAGGGCACGAGCTTCAGTACTCCAAGCTATTGCAGCTGCTGTCATGCAGAATACCGGACGCTACGGCAAGGCGGGGTGATCCAGACTTTTCTGTTTTTACCTTAATATTTTTAGGTTTTCTGTTTTACCTTAAATATTAGGTAAAATAATTTTCTAGATGATATTCACTACGAAACAAAAAGCAAAATAAGCCCATAATTGAATCGAAAGTATGGTAGTTTCAGTACCTGTATGAAAAAGGCAACCGCAGTATGAAACTGGTAATTTATGAGCATCAATAACAGAATATCTTCATAATGTACAAAGGACCTATGAATGACTCAGTATTCATTGACAACGGGACCCAAAATAACATTGACAAAATGGAAGAACAAATCAGGTGTACACAAACAAACAAAAATCATACTGGAACATGGAGTTGAAACTCTATTTAAAGGAGTTGCTATGAAAACGTGAGCAAGAAAAAATTCCTTGCGATGAACCGTCGATTCCTCTCGAGTAGCATGCAATGTTTCATATACTGCGAACTGGCTGATGGTGACTTAATCGGAAGGGTCTTAGACAGGGTTGCCAAAATTGTAAAGCATTGATACGGGACGTTTCGGTTCTCAATAAATAAAACATGAAAAAATGTGGGTAGATAATGGTTTATTTTACTCTGATAAAAAAAAATCAGTAAAATTTAAGCAATCTAATAAAATGAACAAGTAGAATAATAAAAAAGAAGCAAGGCTAATCCTTCTTAACCCAGTCATATTTTAAAGTTGATTTTACTTTCTTAATTATATGATTTTCTTCTTCACATAGTTATAAAATTGGGCGCAAGTCATTTTAAAATTATGATGACAACTCAAAATTGCTTCAGTTATCTCCACTGACAACCTGTTCTTTCGTGCGGCTATTCAGTTGACATTAGTGAAAATATTCTCTCCATATTTGCATTGTAAGCTTGAATGACAAATACGTATTCTCAGATTAGACATGACTTCTGATCAATATACTTTGTATCTGCAGAAACCCTCAGCCCTTTCTCTTCCATGCTCAATTTTATATTGCTTCGCAGTTTCGGTTGATATTATTTTTCTCTAAAAGATTATTTAGAGAAAAATAATATCAATATTTTTAAAAAATCTATTTGAATAGAATCTCAGCGTTATCAATATCGATGTTCCTTACTTGTAAATATATAATAGTACTTCCATTTCTTCCCATTCTAGAAAACAGGACAGAAACGGGACAAATAGTAATATGGGACAAAGTAGTGAAATATGGTGACAGCCCCGTATATACGGGACGCATGGCAACCCTACCTATGAATGGCTCAGTATTCATAGACAACGGGATTCAAAATAATATTGACAAAGTGAAAGAACAAATCAAGTATACACAAACAAATAAAAATCATACTGGAACATGGAGTTTAAACTCTATTTAAAGGCTTTGCTATGAAAACGTGAGCAAGAAAAAATTACTTGCGACGAACCGTCGATTCCTCTCGAGTAGCATTTAATGTTTCACGTGCTGTGAACTGGCTGATGACGACAAAATCGAAAGGGTCCGAGATAAGCCTGGTAATTTTTAAATTGTGCTTCATTGGATGTATTGTGGATGTTATGTGTTTATGGGCTTCTGGGGAAAATTTTAAGCCCTCTATTTTAGTATCATTTTCTTACATGTGTAATTTTTGCGGAAACCAAGTATAAATAAAATTTTATTGATTAAGTCTTGCTTGTCGTCCTTAATTAACACATTATTTTAAAGCAAATCTCGTGTCTCCTAAAAGCGTTTACGACCTTATGTTCCATTATGATTTTTCTGTGTTTCTGTACGTCTAACTTTTCATCTTGTCAACATTATTCGGAAATGATCCTATATTGTTTAGCAACGAATTCGGAAACCTTCCGCGCTTTTGCGCATGAGCCGGGCTGAGTTCATTTCGTCAAAGTAGGGGGAAAGTGAAGAATGGAAGTGAAAATGGAAGGTTTACATTTTACTGAGCGTGATCTAACAAAGAACTCCGGAAATGCGATCATATGACTCATTTCCTGACACCCCTTTCCAGTGTAAAATCATCTAAAAATGGTAGTCTCGGAATCCGTTGCTAAATGATCGTTTTGAAGGCCAAGACGGGCACTTTTTCCGGAAAGGGGGGACAGGCAATGATTAAGATGAGCTGATTTTGGAGTTTTTTGTTAGGTCACGCTAAATGAAATGTAAATCCCCCCCCCTTCTTCAATTTTTCACTTAACCCCTATTTTGGTGTAATAAACTCCGTTTGGAGCATGCGCAAAAACGTGGAGGGTTTCGGAATCCGAGATTCATCTATAAGTATTTGACAAATAATATTTTTATAATCCTTCTTATTAATAATAAGCTACGAATAAAAATTAGTATTATTGTGTTCCTAACGGAAATTGCGAATCACCTGTTTTTAAGCTTTTATTTTCTGTGTTCGTCCAGAATTCTGTTAATGTTTCCTGGGAACTGTTCTTCGTCTGAGTTCTTGTTCGTGATGCGTTTAATGTTCGTGTGTATACGTTGACTAAATGTGGAAATAAAAGGTTGTGTTTCTGAAACGTTACGAATTATTTATCCAACCGAGCTTAAATAAGAAGAATTTTGAAAATACATATTCGACTCGGAATCAGATTACTAAGATAACTCCTTTCTTTTCCTGCAGATTCCACCTGCATAGAGCAAAAAGTTTTGCTTATCTGTGTTCTTGAAGATGTGATAGGACAGAGTGTTTTCTTATCACCTTGTGGTTTTAGGTAAGTGATACTTGAAGAAAATGTTTCATCAGTGTCTGTGGAGGATTCGAATCTCTGTGATATCTCGACTGACAAAAAACATTTCAAGTACTTGTTTTTTGAGTAGAATGTCTCTTATCATTCTGTTTGTTTACCAATATAGATAGAATCTGCCCTCAGATTTCGAAATTTTTCTTTATTTGTCTTTGTGATATCAATGTTCGAATACTTAATGCAACAAAACCATTCGAAATACAATTGAAATGCACTCAGTTGACTATTGTTCATCTCGTATGAAGTCGCTTTGAGGATCTTAATTTTTTTTTAAATGTAAGTAAGTGCATCATGTTTTAGAAATGTTGTATTTATTCCTTTAACTAAAAAGGGAGTTCTGATGATAGTGTCGGCTTTAGAATCAGAGGATCGCAAGTTCAAAACTCGATTCTACAGAATATCCTCCGTGTATGTGAGCAGGGTGTACACGAAGCTTCTTGTTATGTGTAAAATGTTATGGCGTTAATAGTATGGAAGCCTGGAAAAGGTATGTTTGGTCATGTGTCGTTTGTGTTTCCAAAATTACGAATCTGTTTCGTACAGATGTCTTCAAATATTTGATCCAAAGGCAAGACAAGAATCAATGTTAAAATCTTTTTATCTGTTAGATAATAAATGGATCGGTTTTTATATCGTTATAATAGTTAACAAATTTTTCAAATTAGAACATCCAGAATGAATACTATAATGTATTCAGTTTTTTTTTTTTTTAAACATGAGAAAACCAGAATTCTAGGTTTTGTCATTATTATATAAATTTGCATTAAAATAACTTGATTTATGTTTAGATCAATAGTAAAAATGAAATATTCCCGATATATATTATAACATTTTTATCTCATTGATTTGCAGTTGTTGATTCCAATATGAAAAATTTCTACGTGCAACTCTTCACTCTTCTCATTTTACTGCTATGCAACTTCTTGGTCGGCCTCCTTCCTCTCCTCGTCTTGAGGGTCATTGGACGGTTGACCGGAAGTAACCATCTCACCAGCCAGAGGAACCGTGTCCTCTCTTTCTTCTTACACATGGGTGGAGGAGTCTTCATGTCCGTCTGTCTTCTCATCTTGATGCCAGAATCTCGACAGCAATTCGAAGAGTATGAGAAGGATCATCACAAGGAACATATAGGTGAGTATTGTGGACGAATGTCTTGGGGCTGTCACCTCATTGACCATAATAGATGTACGTATTAGCACGGCCAATGATATTACAATAAAACTTCGATTATCCGTTACCCATTTAACCGTCAGCTTCTGTTTTCCGTCATCTTCTAAAATAATCTAATCCGCCATTGCTGTACATTACTACTCTTATAATGAAGTTTATATTGATCGTTTTGTAAAATTAAATACAATATTTAAGTATTATTTACTTTCAGAGTATTTTATTTTCATTTCCGTCCCAAGCCAGCAATGAAATTGAGATTCCTGTTAGCCGTCATCGTCTAAAATAATCTAATCCGCCATTACTGTACATTACTACTCTTATATTGAAGTTTATATTGATAGTCTTGTAAAATTAAATACAATGTTTAAGTATTATTTACTTTCAGAAGATTTTATTTTCATTTCCGTCCCAAGCCAGCAATAAAATCGAGGTTCCTGTTAGCCATCATCGTCTAAAATAATCTAATCCGCCATTTCTGTACATTACTACTCTTATAATGAAGTTTATATCGATCGTTTTGTAAAATTAAATGCAATATTTAAGTATTATTCACTTTTAGAGGATTTTATTTTCATTTCCGTCGCAAGCCAGCATTGAAATCACGTGACTGTACATATGTATTAAGATATTTCTGTAAGCCGTTTATTCGGTTATCTGTCACAAGCTTGTTCGGATGTTGACGGTTAATCGAAGTCTTACTGTACTGTAATAAAAATTGTTAAAATGTTGCATTTTACAAAATTACATCTGAGATAACTTTTAGCCAGCAAAATTGGTTCTTCGTGCGGATTCTAAATGAGCAACAGAATTTTGTTTAACGGTTCAGAATTTATTTGTAATATTACACAGGGTTTCCAGATCAGAAAAGTCAAATAAGGCCAAAAAGTCCAGATTTTGATTTATTGATTGAAGCATTTAACTTTTATCTTATTAACTACACTTATCATTTTAATACATTAATTTATAAAATATTCGGTAAAAAATGTTGAAAACTCCGTCATAAGATGCTTTAACGATGAAATTCAAATCTCATCAGTGCTAAATGAAATACTACAGTGTCTAAACACTTGTGTTAAAAAATATTTTATTTGTTATATTGTATTTAAAATTTGATTATAATTTATAAAACGTAATTTTGCACTCATAATAAATGACTAAGAATAAAAAAAAATTCGACGGGAGGCTGTCTGCGAAAAGGCCGTTGGGGTTGAGGGGCGTAGACTTCCTTACCTTACTCAACTGTGATTAAAGTAGCTCTATGTGATTATTAACTCTATAGTGACTATTAGTCTAATGTGACTCTATCTAGTATGTGAAATTCTTCGTGATTTTCACCAACTTTGCAACTCGACTGTGACTAACCCGTAATTACAAATTCTAAAATTATTTTTACTGTCTTCAATGTCTACCTTTCTTTGTTAAATGAAACTAAAACCAACTCTCTATGTTATTTGATTGCGGAGCTGTAAGCGTTTAACTTTACCACGAAATTCGAGGTAATTCAAAAATTCTTGAGTAATATTTCACGTGAACTTCAGATCGATGACTGAATTGCCTTAGTCTGCGTGAGCGCATCGATTGCTGTGACGTCATCAAAATTTTTAGTGATTTTAACCAACTTTGCAGCTCGACTGTGACTAAACCATAATTCCATATTCTTTTTGCAATCTTCAATGTCAACCTTTCTCTGTTAAATGAAACTAAAACCAACTCATTATGTTATTTGTTTGCGGAGTTATAAGCGTTTAAAAATACCACAAAAAGCGTCATAATTTTTTCCTTCCCCGACACGCCATTAAACCACTATGAAAAGACGTAAGTCTACGTCAAAAGTAGTTAATTTTGCAGAATCAAAATTTATTTGCAAGATGTTTATCAGTCACCGTGATCAAAGAGAGAAGAAGGCTTGTGGTCAGACACCATAATATTTTGAGTTTAGTGACACTTTTTTACACTAATTATTTTTGTGTAAAAGCAATAGTTATTTCACTTTTTTTACTTTTCATTTTGGAATTAAAATGTTATTTAGAATGTAAAAGTGAATTAGAAATAACTGAGACTCATTTAGAACGTGGTTAAACTTTCTTTTGAACTTTCTGTCTATTGCTGTAAAACTAATATTATTCTTTTCTATGAAATTTCAATATGATTTCCCCCTGATTTCCCGCTTTCTTTCTTGAATTCGAACAGAAAGGATGATTTATATTATTTGAATATGATAGATTCCAAGCTCGTGATAAATAGCTAAGAGTTTTAAAATAACCTTCAAAAACGCTCTTTTCTCAGTTTCGGTGTCGTTTATTTTTTGAAATCAATATTGAAACATAACTCACCCAAGAGACATTCTGGCAATAACGGCTGATTAGTGCGAGCCGTTTGAATAGCGTAATATGAAATGTTCATTGCAAAAACAATAGAATTAATTTTTCTAAAATTTTCAAATGAAAATAAAGTCAAAATAAGGCCAAAAATGAAATTAAGGCCAAATTAAAATTTTCTGAGGCGAAATACGTTAAGAAAAGACCACATTTCATAAATTTGGCTTTATAAAGGCCAATAAGGAAACCTTGATACTACATTATTATTTCGAATTTCATGAATTCTATTTTCTAATTTATACATAAAGTAATTACAGCTGCATCAAATAAAAATTCACTAATCGCTCAAATATACGTATATCGATAAAAAAAAAATCAATAGAAAGTATCTGGTTTTCGAATTTCGGATGGAATAGGCGAGAGAGCGACTGAAATTTGCATCGCCTGAGAACCCCTATTAGGGTTTAATTTCACCCTGAATATCTATTGTAGGTGATGAACTGTAAATTGGACACCGATGATAAATGTGCGAACTGACAATTAGTTGCTAATTTCTGACGCTTTTCGAGACGTATCAGTGTTAGAAATCGTGAACAAACGGACGAATGTTGTGTGCGTTCTATTCTTGATAATCACGTATGCAAGGTGTCTTTTCATACTAAATCGGTACTACTCTGAAAATTAGTATTTAGCATTTTTCCTTACCCCCTACAGTTTTCGAAATCAATATACCAACGCATATATGAAGCGCCGTCTACAATGAAACAAAACCAGCGGAAGTGGTCTCCCCTAAACTTTCTCGTATACTCCTAACACATGTGGAGAAAAAATAAGCTAAAAGGCAATAAAACGAGCAAGCGTCTCTAAGGCAGGGGAGAAAAAAATCTTGAGAATCGGAAGCTTGGAGGTGAAATGCGTGGGCAGAAGAGGAAAGGATTAGAGCAAGTGAATAATGCAATTACGCAATAATGGGCTCTCATCATTGTGTGATGAGAAAAGACAAATAAGCGATTTGAACACCTTTTCCTCGACCGATTGAAACGAAAATTGGGCACGGATCTACAATTAATGTTAGCAGGCTTCATGTTCAGTTATCACAGTGCATAAGACGTATTTATTCGATTATTTTAGAATTCCCGGTGGAATTCCAGTCTCTTAAGATTAAATTGTTAAAAAAAATTCTTTAATCACTTTTCAAAATCATTTTAAGGAGGCAAGATGTTCACCTTTCGTTTGTTAACTGTCTTAAATCTACTAAATGCTTGTCGCAATTTTTCCACAGAGAATACCACAGATGGAATATCAGGTGAAGAACATCACCACGAAGACTTCCCCATTCCAGAATTTGTGATCTTGTGCGGCTTCTTCGCCACTTTCGCAGTGGAGGAGGCTTTACATTATATACTTTACCACTGTAGAAGGAAGCAACCGGAAGGAGGCACGAATCGCCAGGTCAGGTTCTGCAGCTGCGCCAAAAGACATACCGAATGCAGCAGAACTTTCAAGGCCGAGAATCCTGAGCATACAATGTTTGGCCGTGAAAAGAACAGGCAAAGTCAAGATAATTTAGATCTTTCTGGGTAATTTACTTATATTTTCCTTTAGAAACAGAGTTACTGTGAATCAAATAATGAAAAAAATTATAATATTTTTTCTTGAGATCTTTCTATATAATAACTGTTCCATCAGGAATCCGTTATCTTTAACTCAAAAATGTCTTCTCTTTCTTCTTCACGCATACGGACATTTTCAATAAAATTTTCAACCCACTAGACAGTGTATTGTCATCTATAGAGGTAGATAATAAAATTTTAACTGCTAAAACTCACCTTTAAGTCATCCAAGAAGTAAAGAAAATGCAAATGGTTAAATGCAACACACGGAGGTGTTCAATGTTCAAAAACAATGTTCTCCTCGATATTCTTGTAAACTTCATCAATTTGAGGCGGTTTGTCTTCAGATTCGTAATATAATGGAGAGATTCAACAATGTGAGGCGTTGTTTTGTCTTCAAATTCGTAATATAATAGAGAGAATCGAGTCTGTATTTTGAACCTGTGTCCCTTTGACTAATTGGGTACAAAACTTTTTTGGTTCAAGACAAAAAGGAATCGCCACTTACATCGCTCGTTCCACCTTTGAATTACCGAATTCACATACAAACAGACAGTCAGATAGACAGACAGATCCTTGATAGATTTGTCCGAAAGTTTGACACGGATGTTATATTTTAGGTGTAAAGATAGCGTACTAAAATTCATCTTTCTTGCTTGCTGCGTGTTTGAGTTATCGCGTTCGCATACACACGAATAGACATATTATCTACAGATAGCCACTTTTTGACGATTTTGATCAAAATTTGATACAGATCTTCAGTTCTTTTGATAAAACCATATTGCAAATTACTTCAATCCAGCACATTGTCTTTCTGAGTTATCCTGCATATACATGTGCATAGGCGGACAGACAGACATCCCTTTGTCAGATTTCGTCCAAAATTTCTTACAAATCTGCAGTTTTAATATTAAAGACAACATAGAAATTTTTATTTGTCTAGCTCGTTCTTTTTCTTTCTTGAGTTAGCGTGTTCATAGACAAACATATAATTCTAAAAATGGGTTCTTAGAACTCGCGGACTGGCCCAAACGTGCAGACATATCAAAAACTCGAGGTAGAATTTTTTACTATTACAGTGTTCACTTTTCCTATATTTCGTATACGAAAAAGTAAAAATAACTCATAGGCAAATAGAAACAATGATGAGACTTCGGTAAAAGTCAGTTTTAGTAATATGGTAAAAAAGGGCAACATTAAATAGAAATAAAATCAGTTTTCAAAATCACTTTTTAGTCCACTTTCTTATTTTATTCACTAGATTATTATATTTTTATTCATTAGACTTTTTATTTTAATTGTTTTCTACTTTTTAGTTTTTAATTTACATTTAATTACAATAAATATTATGAAATTTTGAAATCAAATGTTGTTCAAAGTTACTACCCGGTGGTTCCACTCTTATGTAATAAAAATTTAATTTAATTAATCGATTGTCTGATAATTATCCATTGAAAATATTAAAATAGCCATTGCGAATATACAAGTGTCCGAAATGTCAAAAAATTGGGCAGTGGTGCGCAAACTGTGGGTCGGGACCACTTTGGGGGTCGGGAGAAAATTTTTGTAGATCGCTAAATTCAAAGAAATTTATTGGAAAATAAAAAATATATTACTTTTCATCAAAAACCGTAGCGACATGATTTTCCACAAAGTGAGGGGGTCGAAAATGAAAAACGTTTGCGCACCACTGCTCTAGGGCATCAAGAAGTGAATGATAAAACGATTTCAAAATTCTTTCATTACGAACAAAAACAGCTTAAATAAAAATCAGTGGAAACTAACGTCAATATCTCTCATATATGAAAAGCGACAGATATAGAATATATTTTATGTGTCATATAGGGATTCTGCTTTCTTCCCTTTGCGTTCATGCTTGGCAATATTATTAGCTTCATAATTTTAATAATCATCTTAATTTTTCATAATTATTTATCAAATTTTTAACTATTATTTAATATTTTTCTTTTCGCTAACCTTTTTACGCTTACAAGAGTATAGGATCTGGGAAAAATAAATTTTGTAAATTCTTACCAAATTTATGTTCAATGAAAATCAATAAAAGTTTTAGATCCGAAATATAATATTTATTCTTTTGAAGTTGTATGTTTTTCAAATGAATTGAAAAAACAAATATGAATAGTAAGAAAAAACTTACTTATATAAGCTAAAATTTTAATTGGTCTATACATAACTTTGGCAATAATGAAGTTCATTTTATTTGAAAATAATCAAGACATATAAAAATATCAATCTAGCTATTCGATTCAGAGCGGTTACCTATACATTAACTGCACCTTCAGGAAATGTTATTATCACAGTAAAGGGTGGGAAAAGGAAGGAAGGGAGGGCGTAGATGCTCTGTTGCCAATTTTGGAAGGCCACGTGAAAACAATATTTTGGTGTGTTTTCGTTTCACCCTTTTATCCCGACGGTACTTAAAGTCCACTCTAATCTCGCTTATATCTTCATAATATGACCTCCCTTAACGGAATTTGCAAAACACGATGAGATTTAGTTCCAGCAAGAGTAGTAGCTGAAGGCAGGAATTAAAAATTAATTATTAATTTAATTAATTAGTTATTTTAATTCATTAAAACGTTTCTTCTCTTTTCTGGGGTTATTCTGCCCAAAATTTATTTAATGGTTCAAAATAAAATTACAAAATTGCTGGTAAGTTAATTCAGCATCAGTGATGTAAAAATCCCAGGTATTTATTTTTAAAGGTAAATACCCTGGGTATTTGATAAATACCCAAAATGGTATTTACCGGTATTTTTTCGATTACCCCTATTCATATAAAACACAGGCACTGCTTTGAAATATAATGTCTCTATATAATATAAATATGTATAGAATATATATTCAGCAATAAGGTAAAGGTAAAAAAAAGAAAACTAGTTATACATGAACCTTTAAATTTTATAAAAACTAAAAAAACAGAAAAATCAAAAACAATACTATATCGATGATCTTACATAAAATACTGGCTTAAATATCAGTCCTCTTTAAAACTCAACTAAATATTTAAAAGAAAATGTGTGAGTTTGGTTTTAAAATAATAAAGAGCTGATAATGAAATTAAATGAAAGTACAATTGTTTATAGTTCTTTTGGATTAATTTGTCAAAGTAGCAGACATTGCTGATAAGTTAGGAGATGTTTCAATTCTAACAAAAAGTGAATTATTCTGAAAGTAATACTCACTCATATTACTTCAACAAAGGTAAGTTGTTTTGTATAAAGATTTCAGCAGCAAAATTATGAATTTTTTGTTGTATGAATATTTTTTGTACAATTTGATGTACTGAATCTGTTTATTATTTGACAGTATAAGTAGACACACTCCCGCACAGTTTCCTGGTTAGACGGATTTATCTGGATCATGAACATCAATCTTAACTTTCTTAAAACTCTAAATTTGATGTAAGTGGCATGGTTGAATCTGATTAAAAGAAAACTCATTAGCTATTTTATCCCTTTGAACCTTTTTAATCCACCAAGACTTTTGAAACATTTTTTTTTTGTGTGTGTGTTTCCATTTTGCTTATATTGGAAAGTTTGCACTCAACATTACAGTCTTACATTTGTATACTTTTTTCCTTCATTAAAGTTCAAAGCAGGTATCTTTCCTTTTTTTTAACCTTTTAATGTAATATTTACAGTAATATTAATATACGTGAGTAAATGACTAACTATTCACTAAATCAAAACAAGAATGTTTGACTTCCTGCATGGAAATGAGAAATTATGGATCACAAGATTCACTGTCGCTGTCTGTCTCTACTAATAATAAGGAGAATGTGTGTTTGCTCCATGGGATAAACAGCACAGACAATAAAATTTGGCACAAACATGACTTTGGAGGGAATGTGTACCTCGAAACCGTTTTGAAATTTTAATTAATTTTAATTAATTAAAAATTACGCGACATTTTGGTTTTTCCTTAATAACTCCGAAAATATATCAACACAAAATTATTTTTACACCATCTGAAAATTTAAAACTTATTTTTCAAAGATATCAGTTAAGTTTCATTCGATTTTTTCTAATTTTAATAATTTAAAAGAAATATTTTTTTGGCATTTATTGTCAATGAAATTCAAACCGTTTTCATTGTTTAAACAATATAATTGTGTGTTTTCCTTTCATTATTTGAAAGCTAATATAATATTCTATTGGATTTTCTTTTCTTTTTGAACAATTTTCTTGAAATCTATAAAGAAAGTCCTCAGATAGTAAGTATATAAAGAAATAATAATAATAAAATAAATCAATAAACTGAAAGATTATGGTTGCTATGTTTAAATTCATTTTATCAGCATGTTTTGAGGCAATTAACATGCTGCTGGACGTAAAACTGCCGCAGTATTTCGATGTTGAAATAAATTTGTTAAATTAAATTTCTCGATTACGCACAATTACATGTTACTTGCTCCATTAGGATTTTCATATAGACAGGGAACAGAACAAGTGCAAAGCTACGTAAAGAGAGCTAAATCTCTATTGCAATTTGAAGTTCAAAATTACTTTGTTAAGGGAACCGTGAATATCAAACCATACATAAGAGAGTGAATTGAATTATATTCCACGAACAAGATGGTCTCCGAATACGGCTAGTATGACAAACGCGTTAAAAATAATTATTCTATTGCAGTGTCAAAGTTTCAAACCGTAAAACTAAATTATCCCCGATCCCTTAGGTTTTAGAATACTTTATTCTGAATCCTGATAGGCAATTGGTTTTGTTTATATAATTTAGACAAAACTTTAATTTCATTTTTAACTTATATTATATATATAAAGTTTATATGTTTGATTTTAGATCCCATTCATAAATACATTTTTTTTTCAAATACCCAGTTTAGGGGTACATATTTATTTTTTAATTTTTTTGAATCATCATTCACAAATACTTTTTTTGAAAATACCAGTTTTGGGATATTTATAATTTTATGTTTCATTTGAATCAACATTCAGAGATGCATTTTTTTACAAAATATCCAGTTTGGAGGTATTTATAAATTGTATATGTTTTGTTTTAATCACCATTCACAAATTATTTTTTCCCGTTAAATATTCAGTGTAAGAGTATTTATAAATTTAATGCTTCATTTTGAATCGCACCATTCTCAAATTCTTTTTTTGCAAAACACCCAGTTTTGGGTATTTATAAATTTTAGGTTTAATTTTGTGACCACTCACAAATACTTTTTTTTACAAAATTTTATTTGAGGTATTTATAAAACTCTGTATGTTTCATCGTGAATCAGCATTTGAAATTATTTTTTTCAAAAATACCCAGTTTTGGTATTTACCAGTCTTATTAAATGCAATTAAACTCAAAACTTTACCTGCCCACTGTTATTTACCCACCCATCACTGTTCGGCAACAAGGCAGAAATTTTTATAGAAGACGAAAACAAAACAATGCCATGGGTTCACTTGCCTCATCTCACATGATTGCATTGTTGGGACCTAAATCAAGATTGCTAGCATTATTGAATTTGTGTATGTTAACTTCAAGAAGGAATAGTAACTAGATTTACAGATTAAAAATCATATTAGGACAAAATATCTCATAGGTTTTAAAGAGTTAAAATCCTTTCAAAGAATAAAGTTATTTTTTGCTTTAGCATTTAAAGAGATTCTATTTGTTCTTTGTGGTCTCATAATAGTTTTATCGTTCATCTTACAGGATATCAGAGCAGAATGTAAGCACAGCATCATCTCTCCCAGTCATCCATACTGCATCCCAGCCAGTGCTACTGTCCACAAATGTGACAACATGACCCAACAGACAGTTCCCGTTCTACAGCACCAGTGGTGATTGCAAACAACAGCAAAGTCACATTTGTCGACGTCTCCAAGACTATCGTCACCTGATACTTCTACCAGCAACGTTTGTTTTGTAATTGCTTTATCTATGCCCTTATTCAAGGGGCAACCATTGGACTTCAGACACAGTCGTCACCGGACAACTCTCTTAGTGTCCTGCTTTCAACAATCCATTCTTGTCTTCATCATTGGATGGGTGGGTGTCGCTCAGAAAGAGCATGCCGTCATGCTGTATGTCGCAGTACTGTCTCTCTCATGTCGCCCTTCGGAATTAGTCTTTCCATGTTTATTGAAGAAAAGATAAATGACATTCCGTCCATAGTCAGTGGAGTGTCCAAGGCTGTTGTCTGTGGTTCTTTTTGTACCTGACTTTTTGTGATTTCTAAGGCGGAGGAGCTTAAAGGGAATCTCCTCATATAGAAAGGTTTGCAGGATTTACCTAGGTGCAGCCATAATGGCTGCTCTGGGGATATATTTCCATTATTCTGTAAACTATGAAATAGTGAACTTTCAAAGACTTTAGAACTTGGATTTCTTGTTGATATGCTTTGTAAGCACTTTAAAGACAGAACTTTGTACAAACAAGAAAAAGACTCAAATGGGAATGAAATATTTCCAAATGGAACACTGTGAAGAACATATAACAAACTTTCAATAAGAAGACTGATATTCAAGGAATAATTTTTGTTTTTATGCATATGTAGAAAAATGTTTGTAAATAAACTGACAAAAATGTCTCCTAAATTATGCATGGGGAGAAAATAAAAGTACAAATTATGTAAATAACTGGATATGCGTAGTCAAAATCTTTCATAAAATTATTATATAAGCTACAAGTCAGTGCAGAAAAAAGTACAGTGCTATAAATGGTATTTTTCATATATTCACTTTTCACGAAAGAGCATCAATTCCTTCTAGTAAAGGTAGCACATCGTGACTCTTCTTTTCGTGATGAATAATCTTTGTTTTATTGTACTGAAATCTATTTTATTACAAAACATTAACTGAATAACGTCTTTCAGTGTTAACTGTTGATTTTTTCCTTTTTTTGATTTAAGGGTTTCATTATTTGTTTTTGATAACGCTTTCAACTTATATATAAATAACTATTTTTTACACTTTCTTTCTAAAAAATATAGCATGTATTATAAATCTTTGGGAACATAATGTAAAACTTCAGCTATTGGTAAGATTTTACTAGTGTATTTTTTTCATTCATTGTTCTCAGAGGTAAGTTGTTTGCTTATGCTTTTAAATCGCCTACATGATTCTAAAATATCTGGCAAAAATTTAAAGGCAGGTAGGGGCCAAAATAAGCAGACTTTGTAATGGAATATGTAAGCAGAACTGGTGTGTGAAAGTGCTGGCACGTGTGGGAAGTACGAACAGTTAGTAAAATAAGATATATAGATAAGTGAAGAGAAATAACATTTAAATGATTCATCTTTCTACAATAGGTGCTCAATAGTGATCATCCACATGATTCCACAGGGAGGTGAAGATTGCCGTACACTAGCACAGAAATCCGTCGTTTCACGCAAAAACTACAATCAGTCAACCACTATCTTACTAAATGTACTATTCTACTCTCACTAAATTGTACTTTCACAGATCATGCTCTTAACATGTCCTTTAAAGAATATCTTATGCATTCAAATTTGATTTCACGTTGGCTGAGCAAATCCATCCAAATCTAATCAGAGGTAGAGAAGTAGGGTGGAATAATTTCTATTATCACTGGTGAATTGCGTGTTAGAAGCACGATCGAAATTCCAGCAAGGCATCTTGTGAAAGATATTACTTTAATTACGGACATTCAAAGAGTTGATGGAATGTACGGTCTTACTACAATTGAATAACATGACAGACCAAACATTACTTCTGAATCTTTACTGATAGCATGTTCGTGCTATTCTCTATTATCAGCGCCAAATGTAAGTGAAGATGTGTTAAGATATCCAAACGATACAGCTATCTGTAAAATACAGGTGAGTCAAAATAAATGCCCTTATTTCAAAGCTTTATAGTAAAACATGTATTTTGCTATATTTTTAACGACATTTTAGATACAAACATCACTGGTGCTAATATTCGCTCCTTGTTTACTCTGCATGCATCAAAGCCAGTAATGGAATTATTGCCAAATCTACTATACATCAACTTCAGTACAATCATAGCAGCCGTGATACCAGGCTTTCACATCACTGGATTTGACTTGAGCGCTACCTCAATGATAAATCATATCAGTGGATTGGCCGAAGTTGACAGAAATGCAGAACTTCTACTGACCACCACTATACCAAATCAATTCCGTGTTATTTTTGGGGTGCGGGTAGATCGTGTGTGTGTGCCCCCATATCCAAGACCATCCTGATTTTAAAGCTCATCCTAGCTGCCATTCTCGGAATTGACAGATATATACTGCAAATGATTTGAAAGCATTCATACCGACTTGATGTTTGCAGTGTAACAAAAGAAACGCATATTAAACATCTGATGATATATGCAGTTAAAACTATAATATATTATAGCTACCTATTAAAATCTCCTTTCAAATAACTGCAGACTGCCTTCAAAACCAAACTCAGGGGCATTTATTTTCACATCCTCTCTGGACCACTGGCACACAAATAACACAATTCTCAGAGGTTCCCCACCATCAAGGACTCTTTTGACTCCTTCCAAGACCGTACCGGGTATTCCTGCTCCCTTGGCAGAACTACCAAAGCTGCGCCCCATTCAATACGTGTTATATTTGCGTTAATTTTCATCTCCTTTGCCTCCCCCCAAACAACGAACTTGCCTACACTTGCTTGTCTACACAAGTTGCGAATTTTATAATTTTGTAAGTAGGTTTTAATAAAATGGTTATTTATTAAGTGCATTGGTAAATCACTGTACACAACAGAAAAATGCATGATTGCAGTAAATAAATTACAAGTATATATTTTAAGATTCTTAATTAACCTGTGATTTTAATCTCACAGAAGGCCTATCTTGAATTATTTTATTTACAGCAGATCATTGCCGATCCCTCTTAAACTTTTTGTTTTAAAGTTCATTTTTGCGCCCCTTTTGACATACGCCCTTGGCGGGCAATCTCGCCATCCCTCTTGGCCGCTCCTTGCAGCATCTACAATCAAGATTCTTCTTTGTACCTCAATTTTTTTCCCCAGCATGGATCTTTTCCTAATAAATACCGCTTATTTTACTAAAGAAAATTATTCGTTATGTATAAAGTTTATTAGGCCTTTCCCCTAATATTCTTTATCAGAGAATAAAACAAGTGGTAATGAAAACCGGAGATACAGATCTCTGGCGCGAGTTTGCATTTCTCATTATCCCAACCATTAAACGGTATAGGCGCCTCGTGTGTAAGGACTGCGTACTGCTGCCCCCAACTTTCCATTGTAATTTAATCAATTTATTTTATTTCGCATTTAATATTTATCAACAATTAACGCAATTTTGTATTAAACGATTCGATATTCAAATTAAACGCGAAGAAAAAACCGCAGAAACAAGTTCCTATCTTATTTTTCAGTACCGAAGAAGAGCAAAGAGAAAGCAACATAAATTCAAACAGGAACTACTGTGACCTGCATGAAGATAAACAGAAAGTCATGGAACTATAGATCTTCCCAGACCGAATTCGAAGCCTGCGCCATGTCGCATCCGCTTCAGTCACTTCTTTGCACCTAACTTTCTTACACCATAATTTTAAGCTGAAGAGGTACTGTGAGAGTGTACAGCTCCCTGTCGCGTTAAAACAGTGTTAAAGCTTTTCTCGAGGAAGAATTTTTCACTTGCTTAAAACTTTGAAATAAAGACAAAGGAAATTATGGGAAAAATTAATTGAAAAGTTTTTTCTATAGTAATGGAATTTCTTGCTAGTATAAGATTTTTCTTGATGATTTTTTAGTTATAATGCAGGATGAAATACACAATAGGGGAATCGCATGATACAAATATGCTTTTCAAAGGAATTTTCTTGAACCCTAATGTCTTGTACCTTTCTACTTTGATCAGCATCATACTTCATGATGAATTTCTTCGGAATATTGATAAATTATATTCCCAATTTAGAATTATCGTATTTCATCTTTTCTAGATAGATGTAGTAGAGAATAAATTATAATTTTTCTCCTCTTGGCAATTCCTTTACTAATAGTAATACCTCAGAGTTGAACTCCTTCTTAACATTAAAAATATATATATTTCGGACGCACTAATAACTGAATCCGAGATACTATTATGTGAGCTTGTTTTGATTTCACTGGATATCAAAAATTTTTTTAATCGTCAGTTACACAAGCTTAAAGGTTAATGTTTTTTGTTCTTCCTTTAAAACAAGAATGGTTTTATTTTTTCGAATTTTTTAATGATACTAATGTAAGCATTCGCCTACGCTTCTCGTTTATAATAGTTATACTTATAACATTTTTTTTCTCGTTAATTAATAAGGAAAAATTATTTTTATTTTGTACTATCTGCCCAGCAATTTAATGTTAATTTTTTTTTAAATGTAGGATGGAATGCGGAAAACGAACTGAAAAACAAATTTCGAGGCTTAAATTTTTTTATTAAAATTAATTTGTTAAAATGACTTACTTGTTTGAAAAGATGTTATTAGTTATTCATTAAATATAAACTACTTTAAGTTAATGAAAAAAGCCAAAAAAAATGGTATAGTTCAAATTCATTTACTGCACGGTAGAAAATTAAGATGCCTAGAATTGACATACCTCAAGATTGCATAACATGTGCCACCACTCTGGGTATAGCTTCATTAATTAGTAAGCGAATAGATGCAAAAGGTTTACCTAGCGTAAGCTTAACTACATTAGTAAAATTAAATGTCCCTCACCGCGCCTTTAAGCACCTATTCCATTCTAAAATTCTGTTACTTTCTATCCCTTTTACCTCTTAACTTATTTTTAGGGAATTTCTGCGTAAGCAAAACACTTTAGACAAGATGTGAACATTGGCAGTGATGAAAGCGAAAAACGTATGCAATGCAGGTATTTTCAAACACAATAATTTTCCATTTAACAAGGACATAGGCAAGCTAGTTGCGTTAATAGCTTTTAGCGATAAAGCATATAAAATTTAATCTAATAGTAAATGGTTGATAAGTAATTTTTTAAAAAACCTACATGCATTGAAAACTTAATGCTGAATTTTTTTGAAGAAAAATATGTTATCAACTGGTTAATATCTCAATTATCTCAATACATATATTGTAGGTTAGAGACTTACGTCATTTTAACTATCTATCAACTTCCTCGTAGAAAATAGCATCTTTCTGGCTCATCAGAAATAATTGGATAAGAATATGTTGACCAGGTAATAGATACTTTTAATTAGGAAAACAAATGTTCTTCCAATCGCATATTTTAGATTATAAAGTTGAAATGCAGCTTAGATAAAGATAGAGGTCGTATCAGAAATGCCTTTCAAGAACAACGAATACCAAAAAACAGATTAAGCGTTCTTAAAATATACCAAGAGAAAAATAATAAATGGCGCATACCGAAAACAGAAAATGCTATTTGTAACTAGATATAATAATTATTTTAGCCTGAGATATTACAAACTGTTTGATACAGAATTGTAAATTTGAATCACAGTTTGCATTTTAGGCGAGAATTATCTTTTTTTTTTTTAATTCCGTCAATGATCAAGACCTTTCAACATTTTTTTATTATAAATATAATTTAGCTTTATTAAAATCTGTCATTTAATTCTGTGAATGGGATAGAAATTTGTAAATATGTAGTCTTTGAATTTCAAATGATTCTATTTAATTTCAGTTAATGAAATTTGTTCATTTTCGAGATTTCTTAACTTATTTGAAACTATCTGTACCCGACTTCGTGCGCAGGAATTTGAATTACTAAGATTTTTTAATTCCGAAAGATAAATGTTTCGTTACATGTTGAAAGGAGAATGAAATTCTGACATTTGATGATACATAGTGGACGTAGGAGTGCTTCTGTATATAGCTGCTCTTTCTTTTATTTATATAATTTGTTTATCTACTTACACTTTTGCTTAATACCACGTTTTTTTTGCGGATGTAGAAGGTTTGTAATTTACACGTAGACACGCACATATAGTTGCCCATGCAAAAATATGGTTTTCAGGTGTACGCCTGTCACTTTGAGTGTCTGGCCCTGATTCTGGCAAATGCTATTTTAAAGAATTATTACCTTTTTGAATTTGGGATGTTAAATCCTTCAGTAATATCGGAATGCTGGAACACTCTCTTCTCTCCTTTATACCAGTCATAACAGTAATCGCACGACGTTTGGACCCAAGTGTGTAATTTGCTTAACCGTGTGCCATTGCGGTCGGTACATCGGGTTATGAATCAATAGTACTGGCTCACCGACTTTTTTAATCTCAGCGAAGAGTACCCCTGACAATTCTAAGGAGTTGAAGAATTCTACAGGATATGATATTTACTTGTTATTGCCATTACCGTGTCTACAGATAGATATTCTGTAATACCTCCCCATTTGTGACTTTTTTTCATTTATCTAAGCCTAAACTTTCATTGTAGCTCGGTGCCAAGACCCATTCAGCAACAATTCTTTATTGCTCATGTTAGCTTATGGTGGGATAAATCTTGATTATCAGTTTTCTTTTGCTATGAACAATTTTGAAAAGTTCCCATTTCAATTTAATACACTTTCATTTTGAATCTGGCTTTTTAAACCGATCTTCACCAATTTTCCATGGAGTCCTGATTCAGTGTCGTCAGGCAATTTGAACTCTCACATTCATAGCGAGAGTTTAAATTTTTTGAGATGCTCCCACCAACGGAACGTCTTTAAACATGCATTAAATTTTCAATCACTGGTGTCCTTGAATTGGCCATGTTCAATCAGTACCATCCCCTTGATACTTTGATTATTATTAATATCTTTCACAGCTCGATTTAACACTTTAGCTTCTCTTTTTTTGGGACACCGTATAATTTTTTTTGTCTTTCCGAATTTGAGTAGAATTGGATGGAAAGATTTCCCACCGCCAAAGAGCATCCGAAAAAACATCCAACTTCACCACTTTCATTCTGTTGCACTGAATAGACTGTTCTATTCATCTGACCATCGAAAACGGTTTTCGTTCGTTCTCAGCAGTGGTACGAACTTCAGTTGGTCGCTGCTGCAATTCTTCTGTATCGTGAGTTTCTGCATAAAGGTAATAATTTTCTCTATCCTAGATTAAAGTCATTCCAAGCTCGATAGATCTTTTACCAGTTATCGTAATAGCACTGTCTTCTACCCACAAGTTAATTCTTCGATAAATTGTATTTACTCAATAGTCTCATCAGTCGCGCCCACAATCTGGAGATATGTACATTCACCATGCTATATGTCATCCCTTTGCTATTCAATAGAATACATGGAAACAAAACATATCTTCCACGTATATTTTCCTTTGGATTATAATTAACGTCAGTTTTATTTTATTATAAAACTCTTACGCTATATCATACCTATCAATAGATTTCTGTCCCGGCGTCAATTTATCGACAATTTTTTCCAATAAAATCTGATAGGGAAAAGATAAAAAATATAAATTACTCAAATTATATAAACTGCAAACTCAGAAGAAAATTTACATCAGACGTCGAGTTGCATGTTCGATCCACAAATTAATTATTTCCTTCTTTTCCCCGGTAAAGATCATATAATCGCAGTTTTCTTTATGATCACGTGATGTTTGATTACCCAAATAAGTTATTCCATGTTTACGCTTTTCTTAGAGACACGTGAAAGTGTAAAATAAGTTATTTCATGTGTTTACGCTTTTCTTACTGATCACGTGACGAGTGATTTTAAAGGCTCGTTAGTAATCTTCATCGTGGACCGCTGGAGTCAATGGGCATTTCTGTATTTAATTATTTAATTGTTTTCTGTAGTAAAAATATTGAATTTAACATGCTCACATATCGTATATCCATTCAGGTTTTAAACCACCACCTGCAGAATTTTATCAAATCGGTTCAGTAGTTTGGCCGGGAAGTGCAAACAGATGAACATACACACTATCGCATTTATTATATTATGAAGGATTAAGAACAAGCCTTATTGGTGAATACTTCTGACATGACACATTTGCCGTATAACCTCCTGAGAGGACAATAGCTTCAAACAAAGATTCTAATTTAAATTAAAGAGTTCGTTCAAAATAAGCAAAATTTAAACGAATTCGTAGTTATAAATTAGTGGCTATAAAATTTTCAGAAATATGTTTATTTAGCCTGTTCACTTGAAATATTTTTGCTTATAATTCTACTTTGATTTTTGGTTTAATAATGCGTTGAAATATAGTTGCATTTTTTTCGTTATTGTTTGCGTTAAAGCCGAAAAGAGATAAGTAAAGCTTCGCCCGCTAATTTATCCACATCTTCAAAGAGACTGAGTTATTCACTGTTATAATAAATTTATTTACGATGTACGTTACAATACTCTTATACACTGCTGCTCTAATGAAGAGTTACAGAAAAGTATGAAAGTTCCACGGCATTATATAATTAAATTTTGATGATAGAAAGTGCAGCTGCTACAACAGACAACGAACAAGTGTTCGTCCAAGAATAAACAAAATTCTGAAACAGATTCGTAGTTATAGAATTAAGGTAAACAAGAAATTTTCGAAATATGTTATTTAGCCTATATTCCCTTGAAATATTTGTATAATTCTACTTTGATTTTTTGGTTTAACAATGCGTTGAAATGTAATTTGCATTTTTTTCTAAGAATTTATTGTTGCGTTAAAAAGCCGAAGAAATGGCTAAAAGCTTCCTTAGCTAATTTATCACATCTTCCAAGACTGAGTTGACTTTCTTATAATGATTTGTTACAGTGTGCGTTACGAATACTCTTATATACACTGCTGCTCCTAAATAAATCTTAATGAAAATTCTGAAAAGAGTAGTTCCACGGCATTATATATTAAATTTTGATAGAAATTACATGCTACAATAGACAACAGACAAGTGTTCTAAATTCCAAAATAAACAAAATTTAAACAGGTCAGTTATAAATTAATTGGCTGTAGGGAGATTTTCGAAATATATTTATTTAGCCTGTTCACTTGAAATATTTTGTATTCTGCTGATTTTTGGTTTAATGGGTGAAGAATGTAATTTGCATTTTTTTATTATTTTGCGTTAAAACCAGAAAAGAATGGCTAAAGCCACTAATTTATCCACATCTTCAAAGACTGGGTTATTCACTGTTATAATAAATTTGTTACAGTGTACGTTACAATACTCTTATACACTGCTGCTCTAAATCTTAATGAAAATTCTGAAAAAAGTATGATTCCACGGCATTATATATTAAATTTTGATAATTACGCATTGCGTGAAATGTGCTGCTTTGCATAACAATATGATATGTCAATTTAGAACCGCAGTGGCCTAATGGTACTTGGCCTTGAAGACAGAAGGTTCAATCCAAGCTCAGAGAACCCAATTCCACTGAAGATCCGTGCATTGGACCCTGTACGTTAAATCCTTATGTAAAGGGGCGTCAGAGTGTCCCTTCCGCTGGCGTGGTGAAGGTTTGGAGAGGAGTAGCAGCTCAGGTGTCGCCCTCGTCATCTGATGTAATTTCAGAAATTACGAGTCCGTCTCAGAGCAGCCCCTCATGTTGCTTCCAGAACAGATTCGATTTAATAAGAGCAAGCAGGAAACTAATGATATACAAATTAACGGAGCTGCTGTCGTGTAGTATTTCCTTTACGTGGACGAGAAACAGGCTTTAAAGCGTCTACAGTTTAAAGCGAATATAAATATCTAGTGGGGTATGAAATAACAAAGTTTAGATATAGGAATGTGAGCTTCATTTATCTGAAGAATTACGATGGCGTGCTATTGGAGTGAAACGAAGCGAGGCAGGTCGCTTCTATGCAGCAAGATGGGGTTGAATCAAACTTTCTGACCTCTTAGAATCTAAGAACTGAGATTTCTAAGGAACAAGGATAGGCAGGAAGAAGAAGTCGAGGAAGACCCAGGAGGCTACAGCTTGACGCAGATGACCTCTATTCTGGCCCA
Organism: Araneus ventricosus; assembly: GCA_013235015.1. NCBI lineage: Eukaryota > Metazoa > Arthropoda > Arachnida > Araneae > Araneidae > Araneus > Araneus ventricosus. Next base: position 434,388 of record BGPR01000439.1, on the reverse strand, counting down.
ACTGCAAGGAAGCCCAGAACCGTTACATCAACCCCACCTCAAAGCTACTCTTGTAGCAGCCACAAGAGACTCGTATCCATATCAAATGTTCTCAGAAGAGTTTGTAGAAAGAGGAGGCTGTGTAAGACTACAGTAATGCAACACTTCACGCCCCGCCCACCAAAGAGTAAGAAGGAATTTTACCTAGGGATGGTAACATGCCAATTGAAATACATGCCATTGGATGACAGTATTATTTACTCATGAGTCCCAAATTTCATTTGAAGAGTGATTCAAGACAATTCTTGTCTGGAAGGAGCCGGAAACCCGTTTTATGCAAGTCATGTCCATTAAATAGACAGATCTGGTGAGTTCTTTACGTGTGTGCGAGCACGTAAATCTTTCGATGACACCACTCAAAGGTCTAGCAAGATGTATATTGTCTCACGAGACATCATTAATGTTCACTTATACAGAAACTACATTCTTGATCCAGCTGTTCGTCCTTAAGTAGGAGCAGTGGCTGACTCCTTCGTCCAACAGAACTATAATGCTAAACCATACAGAAATTGGTTGGAGGGGAATTATCTTCACTAAGAGATTATTGTGCAGTTGTATTAACTAACACGTTCTCCAGACTTGAGCCTGGTCTAGGGAATTAAACTTTTAAATTAAAACTGCTGAATTAAACCATCTGCATTCCAAAGCTTCAGGGTAATACAATAGCTTTGATACTGCAATCTGCTTTCGTACCAATTGAGTTAATAAACACCGTCACTTTCAGCTTGGAATATCGCCGTAGCCGTATTGAAGTTGACCACACATTATACTCAGAAAATATGCTTTTTTAGTTTATTTATGGTGTTTATGTAATTTTGAAGACAAAAAAATGGAAGCTACAGTTTTTCATTGTATTATTTATATTAGAAACTTTTTGATCAATATTTTATATTTTACATTCCATCGCATAGCAATATCTCGCATTTTTGGGGATTTTTTTTTTTAAATTTTAGAAAGAGTAATTTCTCTAAATATCAATTAATTCTAATGTATGTATATATTATTTCAAGAAACTATAGTTGCTTGTGGTGTGCATTTAAAAAAAAGTAGATAGTAGGTCTTCCCCATTTTTGTTACATCGGATAATGCTTTAAAACTTTATCAATCAACTTTTCGAATTCACACTATTTTAAACTAAGTTTTAACGATTAGTTGCCATATAATTATTGTATCTCGAATTCAAAATTTTGTCTGGTGTTTAGTTTTCAGACATCAGCTCCGTAAATCAATCAGCAATCTTAAAATTTGTAAAACAGAAGCAATCTGTGTCCTTAACAAACACGAGTATTTTGTCTATGTATACCATGTAATGTTCGACACTGTCATTTGAATGGCTTTGTGAACATCCGAAATTACCGTGTTTGCACCAAAGCAGATTCATTGCTTTCCGATAAATTTTTTGCATTTGCCTACACTCAAATTTCGCTGAGGGTTCGCCTTCATATTTTTTTCTAGAGGTCTCCAATACTGAAATGTCAACAAATGATCCTGAAGTATGTTTCGTATTGCTACTGAAGTTCGTTATAACCCAGCTGGATAAAGCGCAGTGTCTTCATTCAACATATTTTAAGCAATACGGCACACACTGGAAGATGCAAGTAAATTTCGTTGTGTAGATATTTTACCAATAATCAAAAAATAATATATTCCACACTGCAAGCTAGGAAAATGTCATAAGCTTAACAGAGTTACCCCCGCTCTGCCTTGGTACTCGAGGTTTCTGAATGACAGCCATACCAATAGCTCAGTACTGAGGCTGGAGTCCTAATAATCATTACCGAGCACGGCCCGACCCCTCCCGAAGGATGTACATACCATCACTGACGGGAGGTAAGTATACCACAGCTATTGCTATATCCCTAGTGCAATCGAGAACCTGCTTACTTAGCCGGCGGCTTCTCATACTATCAACTCTGATACCCCACCTGGGGAACAGGAAAATACCATAATTTCTAGAAAAATATTTATGGGGAGAGTCATTTGAGCTGTAAACGATGGGATTTTTTTAAAAAAAAAAGAAGATGAAGGCAAAAGTCATTTTTTGAGACAGAATAAAATTCCTGCTCTCTTTTACTCTTATAGAAAATTGGTCTTCGCTAAAAACCTGAGATTTAACGTCAAATATAAATTATTCTAGCTACTTATAAAGGCAAATAATTTACTTTTCAAAATTTGGAAAACAATTTTTCATGTTATAATCTTAGAATTTTTTAATAAAATGCGCCCATTAAATATATGCCAATATTTTCCAATGTAGTATTGTCACAAAGAAAAATTGCCTCCTCACCTTTAAGTTATTTCTCACTCTTTAAGGAACGTAGAAGATATTTTCCATTTTCTGATCCGTGTATCTGATGTCAGTAAACAAAGCAAAAAGTATCAGAATGACAAAGCTAAATAAAATAAATTTTGCTTTACCAAACAGATTGAAATCATTACTCCTGGCAGAAAAATTACGGCTGTTTCAACCATCTCAGAATCAATAGAAAAACCATGAATCCCAAAATACAAGGAATTTATAATTTCACACAAGCATGTTGCCAGCACTCCTGAGGAAGGTACCCTGATTACAAGTAAAAGTAATTATCCAAGAGAAAGAAACCGCTTCAGACCGGCACAAATTAAAATAAATTCGCGGTATAGAGTGCTTGGTTGGGAGAAAACTTCGCGTTTTTTGTTTTGATAAACGACCTGTTCGCCTGAAAATTTTTCTCAGATTCTTCTTTAAGTATATGGGATAAAATTTGATTAATCAGCTACAAGTGTTTATTTAGGGAGTTGTTCGTGACGTATTACTTGAATCATCATTCCGCTTTTTCAATAGCTGGCAGTATTTGTTCATTTTGTGGCCACGGTGAAAGCTTCGTGAGTATCATTAATCACTATACACCGAGACGCAAAAGTTTCGACGTAGACAAATTCCACTGATTTCAAAATATATTTAATTAATTTTCCTAACACGTCTTCAATTGTAAGATTGTACATATGCATATACAATATTATATAACAGTAAAGTTGGAAACTATTTACGTTAAAACCAAAATTAACATTGTCTCAAAGTTTAGACATAAGTAGAGTCAAATTAAATAAACAGGATTGAAAGCCCTGAGTGCGCATTCATTCTTGTTGATTAGTTCAATACGAGTTTCCATCTGAGGAAAATAAATCCTGCATAGTTTGGGCGTGGATTTCGTACTTATCCTCAATAAATCTCTTAGGACTACACTAATAGAAGAGAAACGTTCTACCATTGCCAACAAATTTTGACACACCAATGCCTTTAAAAGATTTTCTATTGGAGTTAAAGATCTGGGCTACATACTTTGGCCGGTCGACGACTTTTTTATATTCTGAGAATTGAACCAGGCTTTTGCGTTGTTTGGAGTGTGAATCGAAGTATTGTCTCGCTAAAATTCCCACTAAAGACCTATGGAAGCAGAAAAAGACAGAATGTTATGGCGCAGTATTTTATTTATACTCAGTATTGTGTTTGGCGACCATTGGTAAAGTGCAGAGACTCTTTTCCATTGCTTAGCAAATAATGGCCCAAACCATCACAGGCAACCACCTTGATGCTCTGCGACTAAACAAACTTCAGTTTCCTTCACAAGTTATACCAGTACAATGCCCAGTCATCCTGGATAATCCAAATTCCACTTTTTTCATCGCTGTCCTCTTGAGATTTCTTTGGTCCATGACATATGATTTCAGTCCATAGCATTCTTTTGCTTGACATATGTGAATTCAAATTTGATTTCTTTTTTTTCATTTCGTAATGAATCATTGTACTTGTTTCTAAAATTTTTGTACAAATTAGGAACAATCATTTGTTAGGTACTCGCCAATCTTTGGACTTGAAACTTGATCATCGCGTTTATTTGTCATACGCGACCTCCCAGATCACCTGCGTTTTGCTTTATATATGCAGCCTCTAGACAAAACTCGATAAATAGATCTTTTGGGGCATCCTTGTAATAGCAAAGTATATACAACAATGGTAAGAACATTTCTCTTCTGTTAAGTAGACTCAAGAGATCTATTGAGTATCTATGGTGCGAAATCGAGCCCCAAACCATACAAGATTTATTTTCTTCGATGGAAACTGCTATTTATGAACTAATCGACAAGGAAAGAATGCGCAATCAGGTTTTTTTTAATCCTGTTTAATTTCATTTATTTTTTTCCTAAACTTGCGAGACAATGCTAGTTTTTATTTTAATTTCAGACCAAACGCAGTATGCTCAAGTCAACTTTTTTGTTATTTATAATATTGTATATGAATATCCCTGAAGCATTACTGGAGAGTCGTGTTAGAAGAACAGTTAAATATATTTTAAAATATTTTTAGATTTGTTCATTGTCTAAGCTTTTGCGTCGCGGTGTAGATTAATGATTTCAACATGAAAGATTCAGAAGAATTGTAGTTAAACCACAAGAATAATGGAAATATTCACACATAATGGGGCAGTAATTACAAAAAAAATAATTCTGAAGAAGAACATAACCTGTGAGAAAATTAGCGGAGCTGCTGATATGAAAACGTTATTTCAATTTCAAATCTTTAATCATTTCGATCTGCAGTTTCTAAAAGTACAAATTTCGCAGTAAAAATTCAGAATAATCATTTTTTAGATATGACCTCTTCATTTATTGTCATGACGAAATACAGGGTGGAATCATAAAGAGTCTCCATACTAGGAATGGCAGTTTTTGCAAAAAAAAAAAAAAAAAAACGGTTTTCGGTTAAAACCGGTTTTCAACTCGATTGAATCACCCGTTTTAAACCCGATCAAAATAACCGGTTTTGAAAAAAAACCGTTTTTTTTTTTTAAAGCAACGTTCGTGGGCAGAATTTTTTTATTAATTATAATATACAGTAAGGTAGAAATATTAATAAGATAATTATTAATGCAGTAATGATTATAAATAGTAAGTAATATAATATTTAATATTAATAAATGAGTAATTATTGCAATAAGTAAGTATTATAGACAAAATTTTTTTTTATTAACATTTTCACAAGAAATTAATTCAGTGGCTAATATTTATCTCTAATCTGCTCACTTAAAGAGCTCTCTTTCAGCAGTAGGTTGATCAGTCGACTTACCTCTCATAGGAACCAGCATCATTCAACGCAGATGCTAATCTTTTCTGGAAACCATAAAACTTCCGACTAAAGAGATAGATAAATATTTTTAGCTACAAAAAACAGACGCCTTTTGCAGACAAAAATATTTATTAGTATAGTTTTTGCAGGAAATCCATTGGCCAATATTTGAAACTAAGTCATCCAGACTCTTTCAGTAATCCGTCAACCAACACACGCCTCGAGAAGAGATTGTCGGTGATCGGCCTAAGATGATGAAATTCAGAGCTTTAAGACTTACTAGGTTCAGTCTGAAGGTGAACCTAAAATCGAGCCTGTACTTCCGACCCCTATTTTGGATTCAAAAGAGCGGTTTAAATCAGGGCAAAATAAACTTGGAAAAACCAGTTAGCAAACAAAAGAAACGGGTTTCGTTTTTAAACCGGTTCCAGTTTTCCCATCCCTCTCCATACAAATGATGAAAGCCAGTGACTAATTTCTTTTTCGTTTTGTAGGAGGAAGGTGAACCAATTGAGATGACACTTACGAAAGAAGAACAGTTGACATTATTCACTGTTGGCTGGGGCAGTACCAGCCTTCATGGCTGTAATCTACTTTCAATGGAAGCACCCATGACATCGTGGCAAAACTTATCCACGGGGTGATTCAGAAGGTCAGGCCGCGGCAAACAGATCTATGGAAGACCAAGACGGTAAGAGATGAGAGCGCCGGGAAAGTACAGACCACCACATCATTATTTTGCCGTCGTTAATCGTATACAAGATGCAATTTACTGGAAATAACGTATACTAAAAGAACTTGAGGATAAAATTTTGAGGGTCATTTACATCTAAAATTGGAATAACTTTAAGATTTTCAATGGCAGCCACTTTTGATTACCATAAATAAATCCCATGAAAATATACCCCCAAGATATAAATTTTAGTTAATATAACATGAATACATCGGAAGATATTCGCCGCTATTTCAAAATGAAGGAATTGTACGTATTAGCAATTATATCATTGAGTTTTTCTTGTAAGTAGTGTTTGTTGTTTCGGTTTGTTAAACTTGTTTTCGTGTTTTGTTGCACCCGTTGGTGCTTTTTTGTGTTTAGTTTGTTTTGTCGTGTTGCTACTGATTTTGCTTTCCACTACTTGCAATTAGCTAAATGCCTTAAACCTTACAAATGGGAAGGGGTTATCTGAGATTTTATTTTATATGTTTAATAAATGCTACTCCAGGGGACTGGGGAGGAACTCTGCGGCCTCCCTGGTGCTGGGTTTGACACTTCCCGTCCATACTTGTAGACTCTAAACCCAATGGGTGAGTAAGTGGACGTGGGTCATGGTCATGGAAGATAGTCGCCATTTTGTGTTCTCAGTGAAAAAGGGTCGTCTTCACATTTAAATACTGAATTTCTTTGCTCCCATTTAAATGTCGGTGGTAGATTTTAAATATATTTCGCACTTTAAATGCCATCTTACAAGTAATGATAATTACATGATACGTTATAAATTTCTAAGGAACTGAAATTTTGTCCTGCAAAATTTCCAAGTGCGCTGGAGGCTTTGTATTATTTTCACTTTCGCATGAATAAATTTGTTACATAAAACGTTCAAATTTTAATAATGCATAAACATTTACATAGGCTTTTTTGCATCAGTAGAACTAATCGAATAAAAGAGATTATTCGTTGCTTTAAGGAAATGCTAGTATGTGTATTAAAATTAATGACTTGTTAAGATTTTTTCTGACTTTCACTGTTTTTCATTTACTTTCTGGGTTTTCTTTGTAAATCTATAAGGAATTGGTAAAATTTAATTCTTTGTATTTTAATGAATTTTGTGAAATATTACACCACTTTATTTTATAAAATTTTAATTTAAATATATAAATAGTTAAACGCTTATATATTTAAATGTTATCAAATAAAGTGGTGCAATGATTATACTTAATAATGAAAACATTTATGAAATATATGATGCCCCTTAAGTGCATCGTTTTACGGCGAAAATAGAATATATAATGTAACTTCAAAATTTCTATTATAAATAAGTTGAAATTTTGCATAAGCTTATAAATTAGCCTTCTGCACCGGTTATTGTTAAAATTTCTAAGTTTTACTATTCAAAACTTTTTAAGCGGGAAATTTGGTAAAATATTCCATGCACTTAAAATTATTGTAAGATCAAAATTATAAGAGCAATAAATGTAGAATACTTCATACTATTACAACAAAAAAACTCTATGTCAATAACTATATTATTTCTCAAGATATCAATAAAAATTCAAAATTTTACTTTAATATTAGAAACTCAAAATTTCATTTCCTTATAATTTCGAAACAAGATGGGCTAAAATAAGGAAATATGGTATCCTATCATAAATTTTGATGTAGTTTTGAGATTTATTGACAGAAATGTACATTGCCATAGGAAATTTCAAATTTATTACAATTATAAATATTTAGACGATCCCTTATGAAAGTTTTAGACATGGAATATTTTAATAGACGTTATTTCCTAAAAATTGGTACCCTCTGTTTGAACATGTGATGATTGAAGGTAGAATCACGTTGGATGGTTCGTTCCCGCGACTATACGTCAACACAGGTGCTAGCAACGATTGCCAGGAATCCGACGAAAGGTACCCGAATTCTTTCTACGCAAATGGGAATCAGCCAAAGAAGTGTCATTCTGCGGGCTAACAAGTGGCACCCATACAAGCTGTAGATGTTGCAACATCTGACAAAGGACGACCCTGACCGTAGGGTAGAGTTCTGTGAGTGGACACTGAACCGAGAATTTTACTGTTCAAAATTGGTTAGACCGAATGTCATTGTAAGTCGGTTCACATGTGGAACATATTATGTAACTGTAGTATTATATAATACAAAATTTACGAAAAAATAAACATTAGTCACCGCTTTCACCATTTGTATGGAGACTTATGACTCACCCTGTATGATAGCAATCTAATGGGCGAATAGAAGTGTGCCAATACTATGTAGAAAGATGGTTGAATCTTAGCCCTTCTGTATTCATAGATTGTGGACTGCAGTTCAAAGTACAGAATCGGCTAATAGATGGTACAAAAAAGGAAGATCTAGAGCTACAAGTGCATAGATGACATATATCTCCAACGAAGAAGAAGGAAACCGACTACCCTCAGACCTTCTCCTGTAGCAGGCACAGAAAATCTGGCGTCCAGATTAACTGTGCTTTGAAGATCTCATACAGAGGGCTGTATGCGAGACAACTACCAATGAGTTAATGATTGGAACCTGGGAGGAAACAACAGTACTGTTTAGAAAAATGTGTAAGAGCAGTGTTTTTTTTTCGAAATTAGTTTCGATTTTTAACTGATGTGACGTTTGAACAGACGAACGCAAGGACTAGCTTATATTTTTTTCATAGAATTGATGAAATGCTCGTGTTTTTCAAATTTTTCGTTGTTAAAAAATTGAATATCAGTCATATCAGGTAAAAAGAACAAATGGTAATGTGCTTCTATTCAATCTGTAGCATATTTACACAAAATGGCGCGTTTTGAGTTAGGCTTCTAGGCATAATGAGCAGAATCAAGCATGCATTTTGAAGCATTTCACCTTAATGAATGAGTGTAAAATTTGACGTACATCTGCAATTTCCTGGTGAAAACTAGAAATCAAATTGCAATTATCTAGTTGGTTCTGTTTTTAATTTATAAAAGCTCCATTCACTACAATAAACAGACCTTTAGACAGTCATCCCTTTTCAGAATTGGATCTGCGTCAAATTTTATCTATCTATCTCGGTGCCTTTTTGATTTATTCGGATACATACATGAGGACATAAAGAAGACTTCTTGGTCACGGATTTCGTCCAAAATTTTATACAAATCTACGTAAAAAGTCCATAAAAATTTCATTCTTACAATTCGTTCTCTTTATAAGTTTACGTGCTCCCATATAAATAGACATAAAAGGTCTTTTTTTCCTCAAGGATGTCAGAAATTTGAAGATTCATCAATATCTCGAAATTGTTTCGAATAAGATAGCTTTTGTAAGTGTAGTTCGTAAACAATATGATAAAAAAATATTATGTTACAAACTTACTGTCTGAGGTTTATCGATAGTTATAATTTAAGAGGTGAAACTATAAAGATACAATTTGTGGTGTAGCTAAAGGATAGAATATTTTGCCATCAATTAAATTTAAAGTTAAAGCGTACACTTCATAATGCGGTCAGACTATAATGAGAAAAAAAGAAGTGATGCTATCCATAATAACAAAGTGATTTATTCTAATGTAAGGAGGAGCATTTCATTGCTCCTCTAACAAAGGCACAGCGTCACGTTCGTTCACTTAATCTATTCTGGTCCTGGCGGGCTATATCTCCCGCGTAGTTACAAAAATACTATAACACTAATTCGGGGGGGTCGCCCCCACATTTGGCTAATTGGCAGCAAAGTACTTAACACTGACGTTAAGTCAAATAAAATTACTGTTTCATATTTCCACAGAAATATATTCTCACTCGCTCAAGGTATAAAAGAAAAGCGCACTTGGTTTAGAGTGGCTTTAGAGCCAGAGAACGTTTAGAACCTCAAAATAGTTTAAGACAGCGAAGATAAAATCATGTCAATTCACAAGTTGAGGTAACCACAGAAAAGGAGAAACATTGAACTTACTACTGTGAACTTGTGTATTGGCCACTTTTCTGTTATGCGCCCACCACTTGGCGCCCTTTTTTTGTCTTGGCGAAATTTATTAGAGCGCTGAATCGCCAGTTTGGCTCTAGAAGTGACAGGAATACCATGGTGTGCGTATGATCGAGAGCAGATGCTCTGTAGTGGATTTCTCATGTGTGGTTTTATATCCAAATTCAGAATAGATCCAGTTTGTCTTTTATGGTTTTATTTACACACACAACACCACTACGACACATTTATATACAAGTAAAAATCACATGGCTTATAGCCGGATCAAATTCTACACCCGCTCGGGGGTAGAGTCAAAAGGAATCTGAGGATGAATCCCTGCGGGGGTGGGGATGACAGTTCTATTTTTCCCTTTCTGGGGATTACTGTAGTCAAGTTGCCACATGCTCTATGTGGGATCAGCTAGTTAATTAAAAAACTTTTTGCGCGTTTTAAGGTATCCGACTGTGTTCGGAGACATTATATATATTTTTTAATGTTATTTTTCAACTGCATATGTTTTAAAACTATGAAAATATTGTAAAATTAGGCTTTCAAAATAATATTTTTTTAAAAAAAACTGAGAAATTTGAAGAAAAATGACTAAAATATTTGCCTTACGCTAACAGCCATAGACAAAATCATATTCTAAATATACATAAATCCTTGTAGGAGTACATTTTTAAGACAGTTATCTGTGTTATGCTCTAAACTATTTCTTGTAGTTCAAAATAGTTTTGAGATATAGCTGAACATAGTTACTAAACTGGTAATTTTTCATAAAAAAATGCTTTTCGTTTCTATTTAAGCACATATTACAGAAAACAATCTCAGAAAATTTCCTAATACTTGAATAACTTTTTGAGAAATCAATGTTAAGGTCGACAGTTTTCCTCAAAAATATCATTTCTCAGAAAACGCATTTAAAGTTTTCATGCAACATAAAATAATGCTTACAGTTAGGTAATAAAACAGCTGTAACTCCATTTGTAATTCACGTAGAGTAAAAAGTGAGACAGTTTTAGAAAGCTGGTTAAACAGGCTACAAAATTAAGTAATAAAAGGTTTTTTTGATAATTTTATCAGAAACGACGATTTTAAACCAGTCGGATACCTTAAGCTGATGGTAATCATTAGGCGTCCCACGAAAACCACAATGCCACAGTAAGCCTAAAATCGAAGTAAAAACAATTAACTACGAGTCACGGACAGGAAAAGTTAAAAATTTCTGACATGACACAGTTCGCAATAGAACCTGCCGCGGAGGGTATTACCTTTCCTAGAAAAAAGTTTCCTAGGAAGAACAAAAGGGTTTAAACATGATAATAAAATTTAAAAAACATTTTTATAGTAAATTAGTGATTGTAAGAAAAATTGGAGTTAAATTTGATAAGCTTGTTCACTTGAAAAATTAGAAAAAAATTTCTTTAAATATTTCTGCTTAAAATATGTCGGATAAAAATTTAATTAGTCTGTTGATTTTTAATTTATTAATATATGTTTGTTGACTGATTTGCAAACCCTAATCAGTAATTAAATGCTACATGTTTACTTTTCCACTCTCTCAGAAGTTAGCTTATTCTCTGTTGTATCGAACTGGCCTGAGCATGAGAACAATTTTTCGTATATATATTTGTTTATAAATCTTGATGAAGAATCAGAAAATGTGCAATTAAACCGCAAAGAATATGTAATGCCTGTATTACGCAGTGTACTTAAAAATGAATTCTGCTTTAGAATATAATATGCTTAATACAGGAGCTGCTACCATGTAAAGTCACTGGAAAGATGAACAAAAAAAAACTTTAAGCGGGACATTCACCAGTGTTCCAATCCACATTTTTTGCAACATGACGCCAAACCCATTCGTCAATGTGAATCCCCTAAGATAAATGCATAGGCTGAGGGAGAATTTGGAATTCCATTCATCCCGTTTGACCATAAAAAGTAAATATTATGATCATTCGAGGCGGGCGATAAAACACTGTGTAAGGGAGCGTTGGGAAGGGGGAGAATAGGTGGGAGTAAATCTGGCGGGAAAAGGAGTAGGGTGATCGAAGCAGCAAGTAGTGCGCTTTGGAGTATTCGTAAATGACCCGCCAAAATCCACCGACTTGGGTGGAAAACAAACCAGTTGTTGGTCCAAATGGAGTAGAACAGCCTTATGGTGAACGTCCAGCTTTCAAGGCGCCTGCTGCTTCTGCAAATAGAAACCTCTACTAACCTACTCAAGAACATTACGCATACCTCTACACTACCCCGAGACATATCGTCGCATTAGACGGTGCGCGTACTACAGCATTTCTATACATAGTTTCGCCAGAATACGGCTTCTGGATGAAAGAAAACATCTTGTCATCATCTTCTGTAAACAAGTACTTTCACCTCGTCATGTTCCACATCTCATTACCTGAGATTATGTCCCAACTGGGAAATCAAAAACGACCGGTTGACTGCAAGTAGAAATTGCGTAGTGAAATTCGAAATAGCCATTTTTCAGTTATGAGTATTCAGCAACTGATGAATTATAGGGCGTTTGAATTTAAATTTACATGAAGAATTACGACGGCGTGCCATTGGGCCAAAAGATGCGAATAGGAGTCAAATTTACCCTGCAAGATCGGCTGAATCTTACATCATCTGTAATTCATAAAGTCCTTTTCAAAATATGCGGAATTTTCGTAAGAAAAAATTTAGCGTTTGGGCGATACAAAAGAATTAAATTCTCATGTGCGTCGAAAATCGGAAAATTATAACCTCGAGCCCTAGCTTGTCGCTCTTTGTTTGATAGTCGGCCCTTTGACGACCGATCACTTGAAAGCTTATTGAACTTGCTATTGTTACATAAAATTAGAGATTTCTTAGTGTTGGATAAATGGTATTTTCGTAGAATAAAGAAGTGGTGGGAAAAATCAACTTCGAAAATTCATTAATGGGAGCATCTATAACCGTAAAACGAATACTGAAGTTTTCCATGACTTGATTTCTCCAACGCTATAAAGAACGACTTCGAAAGGACGGGTTTGAATGATTAATGTCGGAGGTTAAATATTTGGAATCTGGAACAAAAAAAGCAGGCATGCTAATCAGAAAAATGTAAAAAAAGAAAAAAAATATTTAGAGAAACTTACTTTTTGTTGTTCATTTCTATAATTATTGATGGGACATTTAAATAAGGAAACGCTAGGCAAAATTCGTATTTTTTTACAAAATTGATAAAATCCTAATGATTTCCTTAAAATTCTATAGTTAATATTGATATGCTTATACGCAATGTAGTTTTTTTTAATTGAACTTCTTAGTGGAAAGAAGAGAATAAAGTGGGCATTTTTTAACACTTCCTTTTTAGCGACCAAGTCTAAAATTTCATCTATATATTTAAAATAATTTGGTAAAATTACCTTCACCGAGTTCGCCAGCCTCAACCACTCGACCGATTTCGACAATTTTTTTTTTTCATTTGTAAGGTTATGACGTCTAGATATGTCACCAAGGGTCGCCTGACCCCCCCTTTTTCGAACGAAATCGAAAAAACACTTCTTTGTACATTGTCTATGAGGGAAAACCTTGTAGAAACCTGCCCCAGCCGACAGATTTTGACAATTTGTTTTTATGACGTCTATATATGTCATCAAGGTTCCCCTGCCCCATACCACACCCCATATTCGAACGAAATCGAAAAAACACTTCTCCACCATACATTTTCTATAGATTTTTTTCGATTTCGTTCAAAAATATGGCATGCTGGGGGGCAGGCGACCCTTGATGACATATCTAGACGTCATAACCCCTCAATTAAAAAAAAGAATTGTCGAAATCCTTCAGATGGTTGGGGCTGGGGGATTTCTACAAGTTTTAATAATTTCTTAGAAACCTTCACCGAGTCCGCCAGCCTCAACCACACAATCGATTTCGACATTTTTTTTTTTTTCATTTGAACATTTATGACGTCCAGAACCCGCCCGGAGGACAGTGAGAGCGGCTAATATATATTTAAAATTTTGGTGACAAAACAGCAGACTAAATTTTGTTTGTCTATATAGTTTCATTTCGGATTCATCGCATTCACGTGCACAGGAATAGGCAACTCGACCGACAATCGTTAAGTTTTCGAAATTGATTTGAAATTGACTTTCTTTCTGGTGATAAAACTGTATGCCATATTTCATTTATCTAGATCGCTTCTGAGTTATTGGAGTCGCATACACAAGAAAGGTTAGACAGAGTCACCTTTCACGAATTTCATCAAAAATTTGAAATGCAGAATTTTTAGAGCACAGACAAATTTCAAGGGCTATCTTTTTAAACCTCCGATAATATAAAAAATGACAAGAGTAGAGGGCAAAATATTTTATTACCAAAAGTTATGTACAAACATGGTTACTTTTCGACATAATCGCCGTGAAGATTCAGACATTTATCATATGAACAAGGTTTCCTATCCCCTCTTCGAAAAGCGTTGCCGCCAGTGATGTGAGATGGGCTTTAAAGCTGCTTTGGATCTCCTCATATTTCTAGAAGCTTTGACCTCATAGCCAATTCTTCAATTCAGGAAAGAGATAAAAGTCACTCGTCGCTAAGTCCGGGCTATACGCCGGGTGATCAGACGCGTCCCATTTAAACTGTTCCAGAAGCTACTGGGTTACAACAGCACTGCGAAAGCGGGAGTTGTCACGGATTAAGACAACACCAGAAGTCAGAATGGCTCTTCGTAGTCGTCGTATGTCTGACAAGAAGCAACTGCATTGATCGTCTTCCACAAACATACCTTCTGCTCGAAGAAATTGAATAATACTACGTAACTCGTACTTGGCGGGCGCATCAATTCTACCAGCCATTCTTAAGTGCCGACAGCTCAGCTCAAACTGGCCAGCTGGCGTTGGCAGTAGTTAAGGTTATGGTTAGAGACATGCACAGTCTCCCACCCTACATCCCCACATCCTACCACTTGTCTGTCTGTTTATCGGCTCGAACGGAGGTTGGGGGGAAAAAGGGCCCTCGTATTAAATTTCTTTCGTCTAACTCGTTTAGTCCTTAAGATTCGATTCCTCGGATTCTAATTAGTCAAAATAAATACCCTCTTCCGAAACTGAAATTGCCGAATGAAGCGAAATTACTGTTTGGCATGTCTACTCAAATACTTCCTCACATCGTCATCTTGCCAAACGCGCTCACTCGAGAGAAATGGCATCGTAAAGGATGCAGGTTTAACTCACGATTGAAAAATTGGAAATCAAACTTCCACGTTTTAGGCCCAGTTATCTTCTTAAAATGCGTTAACCATATGTCATGTTAAATGTGCTCTATGAATTACTGACACGAAAACAAAATTCAATCCTCAAATTGAAACATATGTTTCATATTCAAGGGACATAATATTTCACACTTTCTTATTTTCGCGCATACGATTTAAAGAAAGAGAACAAAACCTTGAGATAGAAATTTCAAAATTCAATAAATCCAAAAGAAAACAAACATTTTTGAAATTGGCTGCGTCTATGAAAGTGGTAGCTCAAAAATGGGCAAGTTATACTTATGAAATTTAGTGCTGATGCAAACTCTGAGAAAGAAGCTCCTGATATGGGTTGCAACCATCAGCAAATGAAACTATCAACTCAACAGACTTAAAGAATAATAGATCATATTATTGCACATTCCTTAATAACTACAGATAAAACGATTAGGAATTTATTTTTCCATTTAAAAAAAAACAAAAATTGAAAAAGTTATCTCTGAAGAGGCTGAAAGATCCAAGCAAGCAAAAATGTAATTAAAAAAAAATACAAGTTTTTGATTAAAATTTGGACGGGCGCAATACAAATGCTAACATGTTCGGACGCAACTAATCTATGAGATTAAAAATTAAATTTTTGATTAGACTTAAGGAAAAGCTTCACTCATACAAAGCTATATTTGCGTTTTTAAATAAGTTTTTTGAATTTCCTCGCAACTTCAACGAACACATTTTGAAGAAAACTGGTCTGGGATACGAAACACCGTTTGTAATGTAAATCAGTTTACTCACACCAGAGATATTCAGAAGGATGAAGAAGACACCATTGGCGACATTTGTACAGTCGAGGGGGGAAAAAATGGAGCCAGCCACCCCGCATTATTTTGCCGTCGTTCATCGCGTATTAAAACAAAAAATATCAATTGTTTTCAGGAAATATGGTCTATATAGTAAAAGATTTCATGTTTAAAATTTTCATAAGGGGCCATATACTTATTTATAATAGCAATAACTTCAAAATTTCCAATGGAACCACACATCATTTTTCTTAAAAAATTTCGAAACCACATCAAAATTTATGCTGGAATGCCAAGTTTTATCATCCCAGCATTTTTTTGTTTCGCAATTATAAGCAAATGAAATTTTGAGTTTCTAATGTTAAAGTAAAATTTTGAATTTTTAGTGATATCTTGAGAAATACTATAACTATGGACCTAGAATTTTTTCATGTACTAGGATGAATTATTCTGCACATTTTACACTTTTACTTTTTATTTTAAAATAATTTTGAGCACATGAAATATTTTATCAAAATTGATGTTAAAACATTTTTGAATAGCAACACTTATAAATTTTAATATTAATCGAAGCAAATGGACATTTGACAAGCCTATGCTAAATTTCAGCATATTCGTACGAGAAGTTTTGAAGTTACATTAAATTTTCTGTTTTCGCTGTAAAACGATTCACTCAAGGGGGCGTCATATATTTCGAAAACGTTTTCATTGTTAAATATAATCATTTCACCACTTTATTTTATAAAATTTAAATATATAAATATTTAACTATTTATATATATATATATATATATATTAAAGTGGTATAATATTACACTATTTATTTTTTTACGCATCAAATTTTACTGATTTTAAAATGTAGATCAATACTTTGAAAATACCATTTAACGTGCGAAATAATTTAAAATGCTACTATCGACATTTAAACGCAAGCAGAGAACTTTTCTATCTAAATGTGGAGACGATCCCTTTTTGTTTAGAATATAAAATGTCAAGTATCTGCCGATATATTCATGGCATATTAACCCAAATTTATTTCTTGGAGTATTTTTTCATGAGAAATTTATTTATGACATCAAAAATGGGTGTTGCTATTGAAAATTTTAAAGTTAGTGCAATTTTAAATATTTAGATGACCCCTTATGACATTTCTAACTATAGAATCTTTTAGTATGCGTTATTTCCTGAAGATCGGTAACTTTTTTCTTAATGCCAATCGCTGAATAATGCTGGGTGGCTCCTTTCTTTTTGGGTGATTGTACATTTCTCGCCACGCTGAAGGTTGCGCACAATTTATCAACTACATCAACTCCAGATTTGGTCGCATTGTAATCCAAAATCATTTGAGATTTTCCTATGTCTCATGATTCTGCTTACTTGAAATTACAATCACATTTCTTCTTCTTTTTTTTGGCACATATGACACAAGATACTAAAGCCAAAAATGCTATTGCTTATAACTCTACATTTGTGACCACGAATTCAGGAGGGAGTTGCCGTTTGTTTTCCCATAAGTTTCCTTAGCAATGACCCCAGTAGCACAAAGATATTGTACAATATCGTACGATATTGAACAATATTCACAATACTGTATAATATTGTGCAATACCATATAATATTTTATAATATCGAGAAACATTATACAATATCCTGCAACATATTGTGCTACCTGAGTACAACTGTTTTCTTTGAGAGCTGCAATAGTAACAAATTCTTGAAACAATATATTGGAAATAACGATCAATATCATTGAATTAGGAGCTGGAACATGGGTATACGAACTTTTGCAGATATATAAAAAGAAATATTGAGAAAAATTTTGAAAATTCGGAAATCAAAAATGCATACGTAATCGGACTCAACTCATCTACCAGATAAACGTGCCCTTCATGTACACACGTAGAGCACCGGGAAATAAAAATGATACCCTTGTGTGAGTGGTAGGGGGCAGGAGGCTACTAGAAGTCCCATCCCTTTCTCGGTGAAATCCGCACTAAGTCACAAAAAAATATTTGTGCTTCACCTCACAGATTAGATGCCCCCTACTACTATGCCCCCTGGCACTCAGTTTCAGAAATTTTCAACATTTCCGACAGAATTATTGCTTTTTTTCTGCCTTTCCATGACAAGATTTCACTTGTAAAATTCCTTTCTAAAAGTTATTACTCCATTGCGAGGAGCGAACGATTTCTATTTCTTCACCTTTGACCTGGGTGCGATTCGCGCGGGTGGTTTCTGTTAGATGTCATGTCAACACATAATAATCTCTTGGTCGCAAAAAAAAAGATCAAGAACCGCTTTGTACCACGTGGTAAGAAGTTAAGAAAAGACCGGGAATTAGCCGGGATTGGACAGGAGAGCCTGGGGGCGTGAATTAATTTAAGGGGTTGCATGATTTTGGAAAACTTTTAACCAATGATAACTTAATAAGTTGGCTATTTTGGCGTAAAGGCCGTCGCCAGGAGGAATTTAAAAAGGGGTGTTTGGAATTTAGAGGGACTCGCTCTCCCAATTTTGACTAAAAATAGGGGACTGGACTTGACTTGAAAAATTTTTTAAGAAGAGGAAAATTGGTAAGAGGGTTCACATGGAGAAGAAAATGTAAAGAGCGTCTAGCAAAAAGAGATGAGAAAACTCGAAGTAGTATCCCCGTCATCGCTGGGGGATTTTTTTTTAACTGTCGAAGTAAAGATGAGGGAAAATATCGTTTGGTGCCGATTGCCGAGGAGTGCAGAAGGTAGCAGCGGCAACTAGCGGATTCAAAAGGATTTTTCCCCTGAGATCATCGTTCGGCGAATTACCGACCCATTTTCATGAACTTGATGCATGCCGAGAGGTTGATCTCTGATAAATCTGTCCAAACATGATTACACCTTTTGATAAGGTGCCCGGAGAATTTGGCCCGTCACTCCAAAATGCCACTTGCTTGCTTCTGATTGTGTTGCGCCACAGAACCAGGGACTCGAAAACGTAATAGTAACGTACCAGATGACAACAACATGGAAAAAGGATTGCTTAAATTACTTCCTCATCATCCTGATATGCTATACAGTGAGCATCGCATTGCCTCTGGTAAACACCTATGTCTTCTTCGGTGCGCCCGTTAAATGAAACAGCGGCGAGACACGAACAATATTTATTTGAAGGCCCAACGAGTGAAATTATTGAATAACGTCAGCCAACCGCATGTTGACTTTTTTTTTTCTTCAAGATGAATATGGCCACTAGAAAGAGTCTGAAGTCAAAATCTCCAGCCGACAACCTAAATGTAAGTAAAGTAAATATTTTGACCCCATTATAGGATAAGGTTTTGCTTATCTAAATGAGATATTGATTTTATTTTTTATCTGTAATTATGTGTTTCTGTTAGGTATACAGTCTTCCCTTATTCTTAATAGGCATAATGTAAAGATTAATTTTCTAACTAAAATGAAGTTTAATATTGGTTTTAACTTATCCTGATAAGCATGATGTCAGGTTTAATTTTGTTGACCAATGCAAAGTTTAATCCAGGTTTTAACTTATCTTGGCAAGCATAATGTAAAATTAAATTTGCAAACTAATGTAAAGCTTTATACTAAACAAATTTGGATTTTGTTTAGTTTGAGTACATGTAATGTAACTTCTTTCCCTTTCCTGTATCTACATGAAGTTTTAAATTTTTTTAGCATGTCGGGAATAATTTAATTCGTAGAAAATGTAATGTGTAATTTTAAACATCAAATAATTTAATTTGTAACAATTGTAAATTATAATTTTAGACATCAAAATTATGAATTTCAAGAAGAAAAATAGAAATTTAGGAAATTTAAGAATTATAATGAGGATGAAAATGTTTAATGTTAAATGAATTGTCATGTTGGAAATTTATAATGTAATAAGAATTAAAAGGTTATAGAAATTTTTATATTACATGCTGTTTTAAATTTGTGCTTATTTTGAATGTGTAAACAAATACATGGATGTTATTTTATCAGTTTCGAACGTAGAATATCTAAGATATTTACAGAAATAATGTTTTCGGAATGATTTGACATCAGTAAATGTGTATTAATCAATGTATGTTGTTTAGAAGTAGAGTTAACATCTATTGCATATGAATAATTCACCTGTTATAATGAGAAGAGTTATGTGTGTTTAGTTAAATTTATATAATTGACTGAGTAATACAGTAACATTTTAAGGGGATAATATTAATTATAATCTTGAATATCAATTGGAATTTAAATTGGAGTTGGCTACTCATATAATCCTTAAAATGATAAATTTAATAATTTAGTAATTGAATAGGCTGTTAGGGTAAAATATTGGATTTATTAATGAACATATAATTAGAAATCTGTTTGAGAAAGGGTCGACCCTATTACTGTTTACTTATTTTAAAAAATTGGAATGCTGATGTCAAGCGTTAAAAATTCTTTTATGTGTGTCAATATTATATGAGTTTGTTTATGTGCAAAAAAATGACTTAATAAATTAATTAGGTTTAAAACTTGGCTTTGTTTTTCTTGTCAAATACTTAAACACTGAGTAAGAGATGAAATTTTTGGGGTTATTGCGGATTAAGATTCTCCTAAAATAACACAACGCATATAGTTAATCATTTTCTAAGTTATATTGATTTTAATTATGGATGTTATTTTTAAGGATATTTGGAATATAAATTAAGTAGAGAATGCATCTTATGCCTGTTGCTAAGAGTTTCATTAAGTGGAGATATTAGTTGGTGGTTTATGAATTTGTTTGATATTAATTGAAGTTAAAGATATGAGATTTTAAGATTATTGATATATGTGGACATTCACCTTGAAGTTAATAAGCAATGAATTTTGAGTGTCTAATAAGCAACAGGTGTAGTGACATTCTAAATATTGAAACTTCTAAAATATTTTAAGGTGTAAATTTCTAATTAAAATTCATAAATTACTTAATCTAAAGATTTGATTAGTAATGTTTTAAAGGCTCCTAAATTTATCAAAGGATTTCAAAAATCATAATCTAGATATTCATATGCTGGTAATTTGAGGAATTGTTAATTACATTAATGATTATATTGTAAAGGAGTATATGATTACATAGATTGGATATTAGGTAGTAAATGTAAACAATCTATTAACTCTTCTAATAATTTCAAATCAAAATATCCACGACACTTTCGTTGAAAAAAGAAGTGGTGAAATAAAAACCGGTCGGTTTCTTAAAATTCAGTCGGTAAGGGCTGGATGCAAAACGCGAAATAAACGGATTTCATGCAACATTTATAACAGGAAATCGAAAAGTGTATTTTTGAATGGCTTCATTTCTCCCGCGATATCAAATGCAATTTAAAATGGACAGATCATAAAAAATTAATGACCGAGGTAAAAAGTTGGGAATCCATGTTAAAAATCTTTCATGGAATTTAGGAAAGTAAAAGAAACTGAGTTTTTAAAAGAAAATTTCTTCTAAAGGAATTTTTTTTTAAATAAAAAGAAAAGAAAGGCGTCATTCGACTTTTAAATGCGTTTCTCAGTTATCACATTCACATACACGCGAATATTCTGACAGGTAGAAACCCGTTGACTATTTTGGTCGAAAATTTAATGCGCATGCATAATTTTGATTACAAAACATACCTCCATTAAACAAAAGGTGCTTTACAAAACCAGAGGGAATACTCTGTTCTCGACTTTTTCGTATACTCGCATAATGCAGCGCATAGTGTTCATTTCTATTTTCAAGAGTCTGCATATATCAGATGTGAAATTAATTCAGAAATATTCGTTTATGGTGGCGAAAAATTGAGTATTTTCATCCTCTTTGAAATTTCAAAAAATTGAGATAGGAGGAGTTGCTTGTGTATAAGAAAGTAAAAACAAGACTACGTAGTAATCTGCCATTGTTGAATCAAATGAAACTTCTGTTTCATATTTCCACAGAAATATATTCTCACTGTGTAATTGCATAAGACGAAAGCACGCTCATCCGTTAGCGGTCCTTTTAAGTCGGTAAATTAAACTTTGTAGTCAAACACTTGGAAACCAGCTTTCACGTTAAGCCTATTATTATTATATTTTTCATAAATTGATGTCTATGGATGTATGATAAACATGTTCTTTGAATCATTCAACTAAAACAAGAAATTACTTCCCCACCTATACATCTCATATTTAAGGAACTTAAATATTCCACCCTTTCCGTTCCCTGTATTTGATAGCAGGAAAAAGTAAACAAAAATAAAACCACCAAACAGGGTCGGCCTTTAGCCGATTGCTCCAAATAGGGCCCCGTGCCAGAATGCAACGAAGAATTTCTTAAACTTATTCAAATTGAAATCAAGTATCGTTTTGATTTCAGAACATTACCCTAAGGTCTTTTTTTATGTTTTTAAATTAGATTGCAAACCAATGTTGTCCAATTTTTTCTTATGGCTGACTGACAACTGTTTCAGAAGTTAACAGTCCTGACCAGCTTTTCCTACCGTAATAAAAATATTAAAATAAAATTGCAACTGCAGGGCAAGAAGTATTACGTTACTGATAAGGCATGCCGCTTTTACATGGGGAGAAACAGGGCGTGGCTCTGACATTCACCCCTCAGTCCTATAACAAGCGAATGACATTGTTTTGCAAAGAGGACTGAGTATTTTCGTTTCCTTTCTGTAAACAGGGACATACATCGAGTTTACTAAACCGCGAAGCTTTTGGCTGTCCCAAGATATTAGCAGTTTTTGAAGGCAAACAGATTCTGAGATTATCATTAAGTGCAGAGACACACAAATGCAGTTTGTTTCCAATTAAGAACACAATTATTCTCAGTTAAAATAATTCTTTATTATTTTTCATTAAAATTATTTAAAGAGAAATCATTAATGCTGCGTTTTCTTGATTTCTTTAGAATTAAAAAAATTACAATAAATTAACAGAAGAATTAAATGCAAATAAAAAAAATTTTAATGAGCAGTTTTAATTTGGATGTTTACATTTGGCTTAGTTTATATATTGTTTTTATATTTTTAAATCTAAGAAAACATTTATAAATTATTCCAAAATTGTTTTCCATAGTAAGAGAGGAATTTATAGGCAAATATTAATGTTACCCTATTTTGCCATATTACTAAAACTGACTTTTGCCAAAGTCTCATTATCGTTTATATTTGCCTATTAGTTCTAATATACAAATACAGTATAAGCTGCAGTTATTATTACAGCGGAACTTGGCTAATCTGAAACTTTTGAATTTGAACTCGTCGTTCTCTGGATGACCCTAGATTTTCTTTTTATTCTCTTTTCTGTATTTATAAGTATGCATTCCTAGTTCTAATACGCAAATACAGTATAAGCTGCAATTATTATTACAGTGGAACTTGGCTAATCTGAAACATTTGAATTTGAACTCGTCGTTCTCTGTATGTCCCTAGATTTTCTTTTTAATCTTTTTCTTGTATTTATAAGCATGCATTCCTAGTTCTAATATGCAAATACAGCATAAGCTGCAGTTATTATTACAGTGGAACTTGCCTAATCTTAAATATAATTTTAATCACAATAACTTCTTAACAAAATTACTTAGATAAATGAAATTTGGTATGTGACCTGCTTACCTTAATTGTAGATTTGTGTCCAATTTTTGTGTCAATCGATTAAAAAAAGGTGTTCAAATTGCATAATTAATTTTTCTAATCCGATTATCCATGCGCATGCGTACTGGTAGCAATCACTGTACACGCAGAAGCTATTGAACGAATTACGACACTTTGTCCTTGAGCCGGCAAGAGTGGAACCTAGCAGTGTGCGATAGATGCGTTTTAATCGGTACGCATCTCTTTGAATTTGATTCTTTACCTAAATATTTTACAATCACTATAATCTACAATCAAAAACTTTCTGATAGTCAGTGGATTCTGGGTTACAGTATGTTCGAATTTTTTTTATCCACGCGGAGGGGGGAGGGGAAAAAGCACCTTTTTGGAGAAGTGTACCAGAAAGTTTAGGGGAGACCACTCGCGCTGGTTTGCGTTGTAAAGCTGATGGAAATCATTATTTGATGCATTAAACCGACGATAGTTTCTGCAAGGCCAAACTCATTACAGAATTAACGTTGTAAACGAAAAATGACAACTTCAGGCATTCATTTGCCAGCACAACCTCCAACGAGACCGCCGGCTTTCAAATAATTGTTTGCGTGTATATAGATTCAAGTTACGGATTCAACCACCCTAAGCACATTTTAAACAAATTTGTCATTATAGATTAGTGGTGTGAAAACAATTTCGAATTATGCTTGATAAATCTGTTCGCTTAAGAAATTTGTATATGCTTCTGCTTTAATTATATGGGATAAAATGGGATTTGTAATTTGTCAAGTGTTAATGTACTGATTCGCAATTCCTAGAAAGCAATTTAGCGCCGTTTTCTCATTATTCATTCTAATATGGATTTGGCTTGAGTCTTCACATGAAAAATCGGAAAAAGTGTAATTAAATCGCAAAAAAGATTAAATTTTCTCACATGTTACACAGTATACGTAAAAAGGAATTCTGCATGAGGATATAATATGCCGATTATCGGAGAAACTGCCGTGTAACGTCATTAGAAACATTGGTGGTAGTATTCCCAGTTGCACCTGCGTAGTTAACGGCCTCGCATCAATATCCTCATTTCTGGAGAGTTGTTTCCGCAGTTCGTTGCATGATGGATTCCTCCATATCAGTGCAAAAAAAGCAGTTATTCAATTTCTTCCCGCAGAAGGGGAGCATGCTTCACAAATTTATCGTAGGATGAAAGAGGTGTACGGAGAGCGGTGCACCGGTGAACGTTATGAGGCAGGGCGCGTAAACATTAAGAATTTGCCACTCCCTGGGCAGGTGCACGTTGTGACCAACAGTGCCACGACTTTGGCTGTGAATGTGCTCATAAGGCAGAATCGTCGGATCACCACACGTGAAATTGCTGTTGAACTCTCGATAAGCAAATAAGGAACTGTGCATCACATAATCACAAAAAGCTTGGTTATAGAAAGGTTTGTGCACAGTGGGTGCCCAAACATCGGTCAGAGAATCAGAAGACGGCGAGAATGAGTGTTTGCCTGACCCAGGAATTTCTACACTGAAGCCATGCACTCCCTTCCTACTCGCTGGAATCAGTGTGTCAATGCCAATGGCGATTATTTATAGTTGTACTATTCCACATGAACTATAATTAGAATATTGTTATTAAATTTCTTTGCATATAACTGTAGTCCCCTTTTCATTTTGGCACACCTTAAGGTCTGCAGCGTTTGTAAATAAAAACCTCTACTAACCTATTCATGAAAATGCTGTAAAGTTTTGCATTTCTTCCCCGAGCGATATAATCGTGTTAAATGGTGCTGTATTATGGTTTCTGGATGAAAGAAAATGTCTTTTCATCGTCTTTTGCAATCAAGTATTTTCACCTCATCGTGTTGTACATGTTATTTCCTGAATTATGCCCCTGCGGTGCCTTGTATACCCGTACGCGCCCCATCAGTCGACCAGTAGAGTGCAAGTAGAAATCATGCAGTGAAATTCGAAATAGCAGTTTTTAAGATACGAGTATTCGACATCTGAAGAATTACTGGGTGTTTAATCTGAATTTTCATGAAGACTTACGACGGCGCACAGTGGTTCAGTTTCTCTTTCTAGCGAGACAAAACTCATAGTATAAAAACTAAAAACAACAGAAAAGGAAATTGACTTCGGTTATCTCCCATGAAATTTCATAACATTCCGTTGGATACTTTTTTTTTATTTTTGACAATTTTTTAAATTCTTCTCCATTGTTTTTTAAGGAAGAATCTGTCGTAATCTACGCGACAGCTGATAATAGCTGAAAAATATTTAAAAACCCTAGAAAATTTTACCAAATGAAGGAAACAGTCTAAAATTAAGGATTATTGAAATTTAGTTAAGACTGATAAGTATTTTTTTATTTCAAACAGTTCAAATATTTGCCTATTAACAATACTTTGGGAGATGGATACCAAGGCCTCTCACGATGGTTGAAAAGTGAGAGAATTTTATGAGTATAATATTAATGTTACATGAGTAACATCAATTCTTAAAACAAATTACACAAAAACAATATGAGAACCACTTCTCATTGTTCATTAAATTTTTTCTTTTTTGTTGCGTTAATTTTTCAACCATCTTTGTTTTAAACTTTTCCAAAATGAATGATTTTTTTCGTTTAATTTCGTTATTCATCTCCTCTGAACATTATGTTGTATTGTATTTCATTGCAGCATGCTGTATGAATTCTTCCTCCGAATATTTCTCTGAAGAATCTCTTATTTTTATTTTTCAAAGATACGTCTTTTGAGCAGAAGTAGCTGAGAGACTGAGAAGAAAGTAAAATTCCATATTATAGACTATATATTTTTATTTGGATACAGAATCAATGGCTAAACTATGAGTTTGCACTAACAAGGAAAAATGCTAACTAATGATTTTCTTTGGTAACAGTTTCCATCTATACAGTGAAGGAAACTGTTATCATGGTATTCGTACCTACAAAAGACCACATGGAATCCTGTTAATGGTAATCATTGCAGCATGGAGCCGTTGGGGTTGTTCCCGCAACTGGCTGATGATTCCAGGGATTTTGACTTTCAACAGCAGACGGACCCCCCCCCCCCCCCATTGAACAATTAGTGGTCGATACCTGAACTATGAACTTCCGCATCGCTGGATTGGGCGTGTTGGTGAGGATGGCCTCGCTTTTGTTTCTCTTGGCCCCCCAGGTCACCTGATTTAACACCTTGTGACTTCTTTGGAGGGGGCACATTAAGGACTTGTCCATGTACCTCCAAGACCAGAAACATTAAAAGAGCTCAGGGAACGGATCCACGCTGCATTTATGACCATTGACAGGATGACGCTACAAAATGTGTGGAACGAGTTCGACTACCGCCTGGACGTGTGTCGTGTGATCCAGGTGCGCGCATAGAACATTGGTAGAGTGTGCAGAAAACTCTTATTACTGGTTATTTTCATATATCACTCATATTTGTACGTGTAATGCTTCTGAATATGTAGCGTTTCGAAATGAATGAATCTTTTACCCTGTAAAATAAAATTCCATAAAAACTTCTTTTTACAGGTTTCTGAAATAAACAATTTATTTCCACTTAATGTAATTGATGGCAATGGAAAAACCAGCGGTTATACAACATTAAAAGAAAAGAGTACATATCTCACAGGCGTCCCTACACGGATTCTTACAACCCCGAAACCTCGTTTGTTGATTTCTCTTTCGTGTTCGGCTTTTTAAAAACCGATTGCATGAATCTTTTGCATTGAATCATGTAACAAACACTTTTTCTGATACTTCAGAATAAATGGTGCTTTCGTTGAAAAAAGAAGTGGTGGTAAAATAAAGGCAATTCCTATTCCTAAAATTCAACCAGAACGGGCTGGATGAATAAATCAAAAATTCATTTTCTGCAACATTCAAGACAGGAAATCGAAAATTCAATTTTTCCATAGATTGATCTCATCCCCGATATAAAGTATAGTATCATAAGGAGAGACGTCACCGCATTAATTTATGAGGTTAAAATTAGGTATGAATAATCTGAGACAAACATCAGACATATTTAACGTGACCATTTATTTTTTTCATCAAAACGGGACACCTACTAATTTTTTGGTAACAGTATGCGTATTCAAGAATGCGCATGGTCATTCATAGTTTTTATTTATTAATGAAAAGAACACGAATTAACACACGAAAATTAATAATTTATGTGGTTTTATATTTTTCTGAAAAACAAATTTGCTAAGGAATATTTAGTGTTGGTTTCAAATAAAGATGAAATTTGTGGCATGATTTCTTAAAATTTACTTTGGTAATTAACATTGCTTTAAGAAATGCGACTTGCAACTTTGTTTTTTCTTTCATCCACAAGTAATATATACTTAGACCAACTAAGGAAATCGCCTACCAGACTACGTTTATATAGCTTATTGTATTCTGGTTCATCGCACTCAAATACAATGGAATAAACCGACCAAAATATAGTCGTCACGGGAATGAATTTAATCGCACATTTCATCCAGAATATCATAAAAGTAAACCAAAGGTAGTATCTATTTTCTTGATACTTACTCAATTGACTCGATTTCCGATTAGCATCGTAACATAGTGAAGGGAATATATCAAAAAGTCGTTTACAAAATCGCCAGTGGTAGTGGGGCGTTTAGTATATCTCACATATATTTTACTGATTTCCACGCAAAGCTGGTAAGCTTTCATATGATTTGAAGATTTCTCACGTGCTGATAACTGTTCGTCCATGTGTTTCCAATCATAAAACCCCGATGCTGACTCTAAGGACATTTGTACAAAATCAAAGAGGCGGCAGCAAAAACAAAAAAATTGCATATGCTCAGAGCAGTTTTTAAAACCCTGTCCCTACCCAATGTCGAAAATTAACCGCCGGCTTAGCACTGCGATGTACGACTACTAGATTTTGAGGTGCTCCCACCAGAGTCTTGAGGAGAATGCCTTTAGCACCTGTGGGGGCGAAAAACTGCCAGTGGTAGTGGGACGTTGATGGGGCCTTGATGATATTATTCAGAATAAGAGGAGGGGGCGTCAATTCTAAAGGGACATTATTTGCCATTTTTTCGGAGCTCTCTTGCCCATGAAAACTCCCCTCCCCCTCCTTCACGCTCCCGCTTTGGCGCAATGGGCAGTTGCCCGGCCCGTCTCCGACTGCGGCAAAACGGAGAAGAATGCTCAACTATCGCCAAGAATAAAATAAATCACCGACTTCCGTCGGATTCCTTCTATTCGAACATAACCAGTTGCTATAGCAACCGCCGTCAACTAGAAAACTTGGCGAACACAGTTCTTGTGGCGGATAGACAGTACCTACAGTTTTAGTTTGAATGTCAAATTCCAATTTCCATACACATGCCATGACCGCATTTCCGTTGATAAATTTGGGCCGATACAGATCTGCAATTTTTTGATCTTTTGAGTAATCATATACACAAACACATGAACAGACACACATAATTTCAAAAATGGTTTTTCTGTACTTGGGGAAATCTAGAACGCTGAGATTCATAAAAATCTCAAGATTAAATTTTTTGAATACTTCAATGTTTTTTTCTCTCTTCGTATACTAGAAAGTATTTGCAGGCACTGTAAATTAGAGATAAATTTTTTTATACTTCTATTTTAATGTCAACATTTTTATCGATTCCGCAAAGCTTAACACTTTTAAATCCATTCGATATCATATGCTAAATATTTACCAAATATATGATTTATGTTTTCATGTTACATTCACCAATGAAATAAATTTCGCTTGATATCAGAATATTACTACCATAAATTCTACTAAGACGCCACACAATAAAAACACTCTTCATGTTGCTTTTGAACTGATATAGTGCATGAAATTTACTTCTACTTTGTTTTTCATTGAGTCACATGTCAAAGCACTTTTATCAGAAAAATGCGTCTGAAAAGCCGTCTCCCACACATAAGATTAAGATAAAATTCACGTGTTTAGAAAAGAAAAATAAACAATTAACAAAGTAACTACCAGACTAAAAAATATAATTGTGACCTCATTACAATTTTCATAGTTTTAAGCTCTTTTGGCTTCGAAACTATTAGAACTATTTAGAAAGAACATGAATTTAACTAATTAAAACTGGACATATAAATACATACCTTTTTCGATGAAATGAAAGACTATCCAGTTTATAAAATAAAAGAGTAAATAATCAAAATCAGAAACTACAGAGTTCGTCCATATGTCATGCAACTACAGGGTGCGTAGTGAGAAACTGCTGCAAAAATTAAGTACTTTTTAAGCACCTTAGCCAGAAAAACTAAGCACCTTTCTACATGCATACGTAGATCCATGTATTTTCTAAGCATATCATGTTTTCTGTTTTATAATAATGCATAGTTTTATCGGAAAATTTAAAATATATATATTTTTAATTTTTAAAATGCGTATTTTTTAATTTTAATACTTATTTCTGAATTTGCACAACGTCTTCTATTGCAAAATAAAGGATGCCTTTTTGGTTTGACAAAAAAATAAAAATAATAATGCAAGTTGTCATTACCAAAAATTAAGTCAACTTTTATAAGATTAACAATAAAAATCTAAATGACCTTCCACAACATTTCTGAAAATTAATAAATCGGTTAATTTGGACTACCAATTAATTTGCCCCTTCAGGATAACTATTCCAGTATTCCAATATACGGCGGTGCCCATTGTTGAAGAAAGAGGGACCGGAGAAAAAGGTTATCAATATACAGTCAACGAAGGGTTTCAAAAAAACATTAAATCATATAGTTTTGAAAATTAGTACACTTGTTCGTGAAGGGCTCCTGATGAACATACAAAAAGTCCCGATCCTGAGGGGGAGCTCGCGCCGCCATCTTGGATTTCATCCCCTTTTTTAGTTTTTCTTGAATTTCTCGAAAACTATTCAGTTCTGAAATTACAATTGATTACAAATTAAAGAGAATGAAATTCCCTAAAAATAAATGCTTTTGTTTTTCTTCTAGCTTTAATAGTTTCCGAGATAATGGATCTCAAAGTTTGCCGCCATCTTGGATTTCATGCCCCTTATTTTATTTTTTTTTTTAATATCTCGGAAACTATTCAATTTGTAAATTTAATGTAATCAGCAAATTAAAAAGCGAAAAATTCCCAACAAATACATGCCTTTATGTTTCTTCTATCTTTAATAGTTTCAGAGGTAAATGAGTCTCAAAGTTTGCCACCATCTTGGATTTTATCCCTCTTTTTAGTTTTTCTTGAATACCTCGAAAACTGCTTAATTTTAAAATCACACGTGATGCAACAAATTAAAGAAAGTAAAATTCCCTACTAAAGCATGCTTTTATTTTTGTTCTAGCTTTAATAGTTTCCGAGATAATGGGCTTCTAAGTTTGCTACAAACTTGGATTTCATACACCCTTTTTAGTCTTTCTTAAATATTTCAGAAACTATTAAAGCTACAAGAAAAATAAAAGCATGTATTTATAGAGAATTTCACACTCTTTAATTTTTTTTAATCAATTGTAATGTGAAAACTGAATAGTTTTCAAGATATTCAAGAAAAA
>BGPR01000439.1:381418-403345 GCA_013235015.1 Araneus ventricosus | reverse complement strand
CCCCCCCCCCCCCCCCAGGACGGGAGATTTTTAATATGTTCATCAAAAACCCCTCCCGAACATGTGTACCAGTTTTCAAAACTATAAGATTTAATTCTTTCTTCAACCCCATTTTGGGCTTTCAATGACTGGACTATAAGTGTTATCTTAACATATGTTGACACTCCTGGATTTATCACACCCTGGATTCCTTCCCTTTCGTCGGTTTTCTTTCTTGATACATCCGATAAACAAAGCTTTATGACTATGCTTTCGATTTATCGTATTTAACGTCTGGGGAAATGAAAAAAGAAGCATGTTTCTTTTACACTTCTCGAGAAAATTAAGCACTTTTAAGGACCTTTTTTCAAAATAAAGCCCTTTTTAGGACCTTTTTTCAAAATTAAGCACTTTTAAGGTGCTTAAAAATGGTTTTCAAATTTAAGTACTTTTCATGACGCTACGCACCCTGAATTAACAAACGAATTCTGTGACGAGTTTAGTTTATTTATATTAACGTCCCATTTCGAAGCAACATGATGGCTATTTGGGGATGGACCTCTAATTTTGAACCGCGGTCAGATGATGAGGACGACACCTGAGCTCGCATCCTCCCCCCCCACATCCTAACTTCCACTTCACACTAGCGGAAGGACGTTTAGCCACTACGTATGCCTTGACGTGCAACAGGCTCAATACACGGCGGATCTTCAGTGGTATCGGGTTTCAAATCTGGTACCCTCTGGTCCCGAAGCCGAGACCTTCCCAGATAGCAAAGAAGGTTGCGGAAAGGTTGCCATTTCAATTTTCATAGGCTGTCCGCGAAAGCATTTTCGCGCAAACCGTTTCGGAAACCATTGCCGCAAGGTTTACATAAGAAAGCTTTTTATGAACTACCTCACCGACAAGGTTTGAACAACAAGTCCGCGAAAGCATTTCAGCACAAACCGTTTGGAAACCATTCCCGCAAAATTGACGTAGAAGAGCGTTTTAGGAACCACCTGTCCCACGGTGTGTAGTCCCATTCGGTATAGTTGGTTATTGCGTTTGCCTTCCAACTCTATGAATGCGGGTTCGATCCCCGGCTAGGGGGAATTTGAAGTTTTGTCACAATGTGTAGTGAAATCGTACAAGTAAGTTCAATTAAAAATTAGATTAATCAAATTAATTGAAATTAATAATTAAGCTTTGATTAATTCAGATTCCTAATTGATCTAATTAATTGACATTCCAGATAACTCTAAGATGACGTCAGAAGAAGGGGGATAAAAAAGGAGGTTGGACCACTCTGTAGGACTACAGCTTTGAAGAGGGGGTGAAAAAAGGGGGTTTGAACCCCTCTGTAAGAGTACGGCTTCGGAGGGGGAGGGTTCTATTTTATCCGTCGAAGGAGGGCTCTTAACAACCTTTTGAAAGGCCTGAAACAAACTTGTAATAAAAGCTTGGGAAAATCTTACTAAAAACCTTGTTTCTTGTTGACTAGCGAACCTTTCCGAAAGGTTCCACCCTTGTCATGGAAACCTTTGTGACAACCCTTGCCGATGACAACGTTTCCAAAACCTTTTAGACAAGCTTTCTATGCTATTTGGGTTACCACTGAGACCGCGAATTCCGTGATGAAAGAAGTCTGGTTGTTCTAAAAGAATTTAGTCATTAAACCAATTTTTAATATTCCAAAAACAAGAATTGAATTACTCCCCAGAAAAGCTGCTCTACATGAATCTAAAGAAATGGTAATCTGAGAAGGCAAAATCTAGCGAAAACATAGACAGTGGCGTAGCTAAGATAAGTGGCGCCCTGTGAAAATCCGGGGGAGCTATCGGGCTGCCGCCCCCCCCCCCCCCGAGCTAAATCAAAATTCTTGATTTTATTTAAACTCACTATAACTGTTTGTTCTTATTTTCATTTGAAAAAATAATAAAATCGTGATAACATTGCTTTCTGGCTCGAAAATTTTCCTACCTTTCTAGTTACTTGTACTTGTAGCATTGACACGGTAGAAAACATTTTTTGGCTAGTTATTTCATTGTATTTTTTATTAAATTATCAAAAGTATTGTAGTATTTTTTATGATTCTTATTGTCAAGCGAGGAAAGTCTGTAAAGTTAGTGTTTTGGTTTACATAAGCCACGAGGTTTGATATTCGTCACTACAATACAAAATTTTTATGACATCAGCCACCCACCCCAAGACCCAAATCCTAGATTCGCCATTGGTGGTGCCGGAGGCATATTATGATTTCATCGCCCCAATAATCATCAGTTTTTATACACATATATCTTTGATGGTACACATATTTTCGATTCTTATTCAAATGTGGTACAAAATTGAAAAAGTTTGAGAACCCTTCATCTAGAGTAATAGCAGGCTCAAGAAGACTTTATATTATGAACAAGTGAGCTCGGATCGTAACTTATATGAATAGTTCGAATGGGTATGAAGCTTAACAATTATCAACCTTTCAATTTTTTTGGAGGGGAGAGGGAATAAATGTCAATTTATGCAATGACATACACTTTTAAAGATGATATGATTGCCATCCTCTTTCAACAAAAATCAAGACAATGTAAAGTATAAATAAATTTATTTACAATATGGTTTTCCTTTCTTTTCACATCATCTGGTCACAGAGTGAAAACTTTAAAGAATACACAAGATAAGAATAACTCATACATATAACAGAGAACAAGAAATTTTTATGCAAAAGGCAATTAAAAAATGAAAGTTAAATTTGTAACAAACATTGAACGACATTTCCATAATGAGTTTAATACAAGTTGATGCGTGAATGAAAGCTACAAAAAGAAAGAAGCATTTCACTATTCTTCAGAAGAAAAGACAGCTCTTATTTTCAAATTTAGAATCAGAAAATTAAGAAATTAAGTGAAATGCACAAAGCAAAATTTTTAATATCTTACTAAATTTAAAATAACTTCAAATAAAGTTTGTTGTTTTCCTAGAATTAACAAAAATTTTCAAACTTCATTTTAAAATTATTTTTATATGACAAAAAATATTCTTTTTATAAATGTCGACTGTATTTGAAATTAATTAGTTTGAATCAACACCACATATAAATATGTAGAAGCATCATTAAAATATATTATAGCAAGAAAAAGCAATTAGAAACAAACATAATAACAAATAACTTAGGCATTAGAAGAGAAAAAAATAATTTAACAAAAATTGAATTATCTAACAAAATAAAAATTTTACACATGCAACTACCAACCAGATACTCCATTATTTTCAAAAGAATTTACATTTACACTGAAAAAACAGTAATTTCAAATTAAAAATGGTAATTAAATTTCATTAAATTATAAGAGTGGAGCATTTACAAATAATTGTAATGATTTTAATAAGCAGATCATAAGAATGAAACTGAAAGACAAAATGCTTAAAACGGGAAAAAATATTTGCAAGCAAAAAAAAAAAAAAATCTCCCCCCAAAAAAAAAATCTTAAAGAGAGGAAAAATCAAAAAACACATATTAAAATTATTTTTCATCAAAACAATTTGAAACCATTTTATAAACAGGATTATATTGTTTATTTAAAAAAAATATATATTATTTAATTTGCATTCGGAGTAAATTTTACAAAATGAAAAAAAGTCATATAAAAATTAATATCCACATTTTAAGAGAAATATACGAATACAATGATAGCTATAATAACTTAACATGTTCATCACATTGGATAATGTTTAAATAACTCCAAATTGTTTAATCTAATTTTTTTCACATTTTAAAATTATTTATTAACTATTTTACACCAAAAGCTGTTTAATATATTAGACTCGACCGAAAAATGTTACTGCAAGTATCCTTAGAGCATTTTTTGCATAGCACTTAAACTAGGAAAGTTCTGCTGATGTGTTAAATCACTTTCAACATGATCAGAATTTTTCTAGACAAAAACCACCACAGCATCAGAATGAAAACATTTAAAATGAAATCCATAATCATAAATGTCTAGATGAAATAAAATCATACATTTACAAAGAGTAATTTTGTGATTTTTAAGACAATGCTTTGGATTCAATTTTATACATAAGCAAAGTCATGTCAAAATATACATAAAGTCATTATTTAAAGTATTAATATATCAAATTACAACCAATATGATTGTCACCTCCATAAAAATTTCATTCATTACTAGCCACAAAAGAAGAAAACCAATGTTTTAATTCATAGAAACTCAGATAGTAACTTTTTTCATTATGAAAACACTTCACAGGCTAATTCAATTATATTTGAATTCGTCAAAATATAATATCTAGCAAGTTGTACAAGTTTATTTACACATATAAATATATTTCAGTCAAAAAAGTTAGAGTGACTTCTATAAACATTCAGTTAAATCTTTATTTCCTTTTTTAATATATGTACAGTATGTAAATACAGTAATAATCAATTATAGATTTATTACCTTGAGTTTCAAATGAATGGGACTACACAAGCATAAAAGTGCTTCATCAAATTATAATCATTGCTATGTCTTCCATTGACTCTCACTAGGAATTCAAAGAATACTCCAAGTTTGAGTAAGTTTCTTTTAAATAAACAAATAAAATTAGGAACAAAATTATAGGAAAAAGAGATATCTAACACACACTCAAAATATGCATGTAAAATATCTAAAATGTCTACATATTTATAAATATATAAATAGGGAGATAGATTTTTTGTTTAATTCCAAAATTTTATGTTCAGTCTTCTTGCATTAAAACCTGTTTGTAACTGGAATAACATTAGATATTTCAAATATAAAAATTTGTTCCAAAATAATTAAAATATTTCTAATAATTCAGTACTGTCATTTAAACCAACAGAAAGTAAGCAGTATTAATTTTTTTCGATTTATGCAACATATATTTCTTCTAAAGAACTTGAAAATTCAAGAGTTCAATTCACAAAATTTGAGCAGTATTTGTTAAAATAAATAGGCACTTTAAAAATAAGTAAAAATAATGAAAATACATAACCAAATACTGATTAAGAATAATACTTTATTTACTTCAATCGAAATATCATTCTGTTATCAGTTGCACAAAAAAAGCAAAAATGACTCTACACTTTCTAAAATATGTTTGAAATATAGGAGATGCAGATCCAATTTTAAATAAGCTCTAGAAATATATCAAATAAAAGGAACAGGAAACAGTGACCACATTATAATTAACTTCAATAGTTAAAAAAATCAATGTCCTTATAAATACTTAATTTAAATTAAAATTCAATTTCAAATATTTAAAGCAAAATATGTCCATAAAAACGATCTTAGCAAAATTGAAAATATGTATTTAGGAACAATTTGTTTTTGATTTGAAAGAGAAAATAAATGCACAAGTTGACAAATTTTTAAACTAAATTGAATGAAAGTGAGGACAACTACTTTGAAATTTATTATAATTAAAAATATTACAAAATGTTTGATAAATAATATTAATTGCAGTAAATTGTATTTCTTTTTGAATAGAAAGCTCTAAATTATGAGTTTATATATTGCACATAAGATTATGCGATTTATTTGTTAATTACATTTTATGAAATAAAAAAATATAAAATTGTTTTTAAAATTCTTAGCCAAGAAAGCATACATAAATTAGCATTAAGCTTCCAACTTCAAATTAACAATATCATAAATGCATGTTCTTAAAAATTTTGACGATAAACTCAACTAAAAATATTTACAATCATTTTTCACATTTCACATCAACAAAAAATATTTACAATCATCTATGAAAAAAAAAAATACAATCTCACACAACATAAAACAGCTTATATGCACAATGCAAACAATTCAAAGAAACCTAAAGTGAAAAGGTTGAAAAGAAAAAATGCAAATGAAATCTGGGGTAAAAATAATTTACTTTCTGTGTAGTTTTTATTTATTTAATTACATTTTTGTATTAAATCTGGAATGTTAAAGTATTAAAATGAATTTGAATACATCATTGAAAAATCTTTTAAAATGTACCATCATCTAAGGAATATTGATCCAGAAATTTTCATATCTTATGTCATATACATACATCTTAATTGATTTTCAAGATTTGAAACACAGTTCCGAATTATAGGTATGCTTTGGATGGGGTTTTAAAATTTTAAAATATAATTTTGAAACACAGAGTACTGAAATACCTAAAAGCTAACAGAAAGTTACAGGAAAATAATTAAATTGTAACGAAATAAAAAATAAATAAAAAGGATCAGGAAGTATTGTAACATGGAAAGATGTTTCAGTTCTACTTTAATTTCTATATATTCACTATAACTTCATTTCTAGTTTATAAAAATAAAATTTGAATTTGATTAACTCTTATATAAGTTAACATTTCTTGTTACACAATGCAGAAATTTAAAAAATTAATTTATTGTTTAAATCCAATATTAAAATAAATTATAAAGTTATTTACAACTAAATTAATTTTCTTATTACATAATAAAAAAATTTTACTGACAATTTGTTTTCGTTACAAAGTGGATACAAAATCAATAAAATGTTATTTCAACTTTGGGATATAAGGTTTGTAAAATGACAACTAAGTAGTTTTGTACAAAAATGTATACACAATATATCATTTAATACACAGGAAGAAATTGATATCTATTAAGAAGGTTTAATTCTTTGATTTAGTTTTATGCATCTAAAATTAAAAAGGTTTTAAATCGAATTTTGGAAAATGCTACCAAATAATTGTTTGTATGATATCTTAAATTAACCTACGAAAAGTATTTACACAACTGTATAATACTCTGCTGGGAAACAGAACAAAAAAAATTAAGAATTATTGAATGAAATCACCATCATAAAAGCATAAATGAAATCCGAGCTTCACGTAAGAGAATACAAAAAGTTAATAATTATTTGCTCAATATTTGAAAACTTCAATAACAGAAACAAAATACTTTTATATTCAATTATACATGTTTTTATTATTTACTTCCTTACTCAAATATAAAATTAAACCTTTTAATGGTTAAAATTATTTTCTCATATAAATGAAACACATCTAAATATTCAAAGTGAAGGAATATTTTCATATATATCTTTCAAGTTCAATAGCTTTACATTGAACAAGACATCTTAAAGTCATTACAATTAGGTTTCATGCTATCTGAGAACTTTTTGCCATAAAATGTATAAATGAAACTTCATATACTCATAAAACTATAGGCCCTACTTAAAAGTAGGCTCAATGGATAATTTTTCCTGACATTTTATTTAAAAAGAGACAGAAACTTTACAAATGAAAATAATTGTAAAAAACAGTAAAAGATTCGGATATACATGACTAGGCACTTTAATGATGTATATTTAATTTAATACTGAACACTAAAAAAATTGTAAAAAAAAGTTTAAAAAAATTCTTAAAACACAAAATATCACTTTATAGTTGATACAAATAACAAAGAGCAAATAAATATGGAACTATCCAATTGCACAGTAAACAGTTTTCAAACTTTTTTTAAAGTTGAAAAATTGGATAAATACTAAAAAATTAGCTCAAATATACAAATTATATCTACACTGAAAATAATAAAATTGTTTAGTATTATTTACAAAATAAAGATGACTTCCACCTATCTTTGTCACGATTTATTTTTTGCTAGATTTAATATATTTAAATACAATAATAATTTCTTTTGTAATTTTATATGCAAAATCATCATTCACAAACTTCCAAGTAACTGATTAAAAATGAACACGATAAGAATGGGTAAAATGTTACAAATCAGCTCTGCATATATAAAGTTTTACATTCATACCCTGCAAATCAATCCATAGCAATATATATTTAAAAATGCAAGGATTTAACTCATTTAAAAAATAAATAAAAAAACACTTAGCACATAAAAATGTATTAATGAATAAATATGAAATGCACCAAAAAAATTGAACTCAGATGAGTGAGTGACATATTTCAGGAAACATCCAAAACTATCTGCACTGAAAAGTACAGAATGTTGGCACCTTAAAAACTATGAGATTTGATAGTCTCTTAATGATAAAATCCATATTGTGAGAGAAATCACTTTTGAGCACCAAGTTGATGAGTTACTCTGCTACGAGGGACCCCAATCAATTGGGTCAACTTCACATGAAATAAAAAATATACATACCTCATGCCAAAATCATCAATATTTGTCATTTCTTACAAGCTAACAAATTTCCTCTTTTTAGGAAAAATATAGAAAACCTTGATAATGTTTTAAGTAGTAATCCATCACAGCACTTTCGGGACTTTTAGACTGTTTTTCTCAAGAACAGCATTGCTTTCAACAGGATTGGGACTCTTTCTACTAGGGGAGTTTTGGGGACTGTTGGGAGTTTTCGATCGCTCAACAGGTTCTTCTAACTCCCCAATGCTTGTCTGTACTAGAGGTGTTTCGAGTTCTGGATGTTGAGCCATTCGAGTTCTGAGAAGAAAGGCGTAAGTGCGGTATCTTGTCAACTAGAAAAAAGAAATGAGGCATACTTTAAAAAGTGATATATTTTAAACTTCACACAAATACAATGATTATTTGATTGATTGATTTTTTTATGGCATAAAGACCAAAAGTGACGAGACCCAGATAGTAATTTTAATTTGCAACAATCTTGCTTTGCAAATCTGCAAGCTTGCAGCAAGTTTGACACGGCATGAGTGCAAGTTTGAAACAAGTTAATCACCACGCGTCAAACTTGTCACAAGCTTGCCATATTGCAAACTATAGCAAAAACAGAGTACGAAGACAACCTCGGATTCGAACCCCCAACAACCCACTTCATAGCCAGACGCCTTAGCCATGCAGCCAGAGGAACTCTGATAGGGGAAGACAAATTGCGCTAATAGATCGTTGCATCTACACATTTTATTCTAAACTGTTTTCTTGATTTCATTAATTTTTAAAAATTTTGAATTGAGAATATAATTTGAAGTCAAAGAGAGACCGATTTTCGCTACGTTTGCTAGTAGAATAAATTACGAAATTAGGGTTCAAAAGTATTAAAAATATAAGTTATTTTTCAACAAACATTGACTGCTTTTTAGGTTTAATTTTGTTTATGAACGTTAAAATTTCAACATTAAGAAAAAGGCGATATACAGTTTTCTTTAAAGTGCGAGTTCTATATTTAGTAAAAAAATAGAGAATTTTTCAAAAAATTTTTATAAAAAAGTTAGTTTTTTTACAAATTATCATTGATTTATTGAATTAATAAAAAGAGGTACAGTCTAGGAGATACTATTAAAAATCGAATGTTTTTTTAAAATAGAGACAAAGATTAAAACCAGATATATAACTGTAAGTGTGCTGTATCATTTTTGCAGCAAACTTGTTTTGCAATCGTGGTGTGAAGTTAGTCATAACAACTTCACAGCAAACTTTTTCTGCAAGTGGTGTTGGTCGATTATGCTTTGTTACTTTGCAGGAAGTTTGCTGCAAAGTTGTCACATCAAGTTCGTCATGAAAACTAATAGCAAGAAAAATCAAATTTGCTACAAGTGTACATGTTATCTGGGTATGCACCAAGTATTTATTAAATTAAAATAAAAATTTCCATTAAAAGTATAGTGGTATGAGATTGTGGTCCAAGGAAATCATTAAAATTTGAAAATAAATTAAATAATATTCATAAAACCAAGTTCATGAACAAATGTGAACATTTTGGTATTGTTCGATTTTCTTATCAGATCTTCAAAAGCAGAATAAGCATCACCAAAATATTTTAATTGTACAAAGCCGTATTTAGGGCATTTTTATTAACTTTAAATTTAATCAATGATTGAGAGAATAAACCTTGAGACCTGAAACCTGGTTGTGCAGAGTGTAATTTATTACTGAGTTGTGAACTCCATATATGTTGCCATTAAGTAATTGCTTTAAAACATAGTCAATGACTTGAAAAACGGCAAATATCAATGTTAGAGCTAGCGTCTTTTTGCTGCAGTGTTAGTTTAATCATTTCCTGAAAAACTAATGCGACATTTAATCCAAGAAAGTAAAATTCGAAAGTTACAGTCGATTAATTTCAAATAAATAAAATAACATGAAAACAAAATTTAAGTAATACAAACAAATGCAAATTAAAAGAATGAGATCGATTTGACTGTGTTTAATCTGATACAAGCTTAGAAAATAGTCAGTGGCAACTCAGGATGATAGTGTGTTGAAAGCTATTTGCAATCATAACAAAGGTGGATGTCCTAGTACATGTTCCTACAAGGTTTAGGATTATGGAACAATTTCCACAAAATTGGACAATTTCTGTTAGAAATAAATTACATTTTTAATACATTAGGAACATATTAAGAACTATTTATAATAGCATAATGACACACTTTGTAGCTTTCTCCATAATATCACCTTAAGTTGTTGCTGACCTTTAAATGACCTTTGCATTCCATTTAAATACCATCACTACTCTTCAAAACACTTCATAATGCTAACAACAGATCACTATAGCAATTCATATTTAGAATATAAGGTAGATTAAATCTCAAATATTCCTCTACAATGACGATTTTAATTTTTTTTAAACTGTTTTTCCTTCTTTTTAAATCATAAAGGTATAAGACATATCATCCTTTTCATCTGCCTCTAACATTACTATTCTTGCCCCTCCCCCCACCTTGCATCAGTAGGAAATTTACCTACCAGACATTGGTGATAAAATAAGTCAGGAAAATACAGCTATATGACAGATAATTAGAAGAGAAATAGATTAGTTCTATGAAAGGAATTATATCATTTAATAGTCCACCAGTTGTACCAGACCATACATAGAAGAAAAGGGTCTAGTAGTACAGAATCTTCACTGTCAAAAGTTATGAAAAGATGAATATGAATTAGATGCACACACAGATGAGGCAGAAATGGGATGCATAACTAAAATTTTTCAATTTTGAAGTGGAGAATGAAGTTGCCACAATCATACACTAATATAAGACACAGT
Source organism: Araneus ventricosus (assembly GCA_013235015.1). Lineage (NCBI taxonomy): Eukaryota > Metazoa > Arthropoda > Arachnida > Araneae > Araneidae > Araneus > Araneus ventricosus. The sequence goes on along the minus strand of BGPR01000439.1, from coordinate 392,420 downwards.
AGAATTTAAAGCAAGATTTATCCATAACCATTTATCCTAACAACAAGATTAAATAAAGAAATAAAAAATAGGACAAGATGTTATCGACAGCGAACAACAGATGGTTAAAGGCTTGTACTCTTCAAAACTTTCTGTATCTTATATAGTCTAAGGCTCTGTCTTAGTTTTTAAAAAAACTATGATTACACTTATTTCACACCAAATGCAGATGCCATCTAAATTTTCTTATGTTATGTTTCTTACTTCTAAGTTACTTTAAAAATGTTTATTATTATTATTATTTTCTTCTGAAATTATTAACAGATTCTTATTTTGAGGATACATCATAAGTTATTGAAGTTAATACTGACAAAGGGGGAAAAAATGCCTCACTTATTAATAGATTTTACTACAGATACATAACCTTATCTATTTGAAGATTTTGGATTCCCAGGAATTTTCAAGTAGGTTTCAAAAGACCTAGCAGTGGTCGTAGTAATCACAATACATATGACTTGTAGACTCAAAGAACTAGGTAACAAAAAGGAACCAAAACAACAATCTGAATGTATTTCGCTAGATCGAATGCATCGATCATAACTGATAGATCACTGAATAGGCCCTGAATATAAAAGAAATATTTTCTTATTTATCAAACATAATCTTTTCTTTAACCCTAAAGATTAATTTATTGAGATAAGATTTGTATAAATATATTTTCTACATAAGTGCATTCAACTAATGAAAATGTATTACAGCACCCTACTTTACAATGAAAATACTGTTATTAATGTATTCTTTATCTAAAGCTTTCTTCAAAAACTCTTATAAGATATTTCCTCAGTAATAACCAAAAACTTAAAAATTTATGAACAAAAATTTTCTAACATTGAAGAACAACATTATACAATAGTCAATCAGATGTTAATATCTCCACTAATAATAAAGGAGAATATATGTGTGTCTGCACTCTACAGGACAGACTACTGGACCTAGAAATACGCAATTTGGCACAAACGTACTTTGAAGGGTGGGAATGGGCACCTTGGAGCCCTTTTCTGAAATTTTAATTAATTAAAATTAAGCAAAATTCTGGCGTTTTTCCTTGATAACTTCCGAAGATATTACAGCACAAAAAACATTTTTACATCATCTGAAAGTGCAAAAAATTATCTTTCCAATGATATCAATTAAATTTCCATACGTTTTCTCAAATTTTAATAAATTTTTAAAAATATTTTTTGTCATAATTTACAACAATACTTTTCATTGTTGCAATGCAACTCAAATTGTTTTCATTGTTTAAACAAATATTTAATTGTATATTTCTCTTTCATTGTTGTAATCTGAGATAGGATCCCAATACATTTTGCTTTCATATTTTACTTCATTAAAATTTTTGTGAAATCTGTAAACCAAGCTCTCCGAGATATTGCTTTGCTTACATTAAGATATATATCCATTAAGCTGAATGGTTATTGTTGCTATGTTTTCATTCTTTTCTCAGCATGTTTTAATCCAGCTAACATTCTGCTGGCCATAAAATGTGCTGCATCATTTTAATGTTGAAATCAAATGCATATTTTACAAGAGGAATAAGAAAGTGAAGAAGGGGCCGACAACATAGAATTAGAGGTTACATGACATGGTCAGTTATTTGACTCCATTAGAAGCATTTATTTAGACAATGAAGAGATAAGGTCCAAGGTCACTAATAGAATGTGCATTAAATATTTACCACAATCTGAAATTTAAAATTACATTGTTAAGAGAACCAAGAATATAAAATTATGCAAGATTTAATTGAAATCATATTCCCGGCGAACAAGATGGTCACCAAAAGTGGCTAGTATCCTAATACATTTTGCTTTCATATTTTATTTCATCAAAAATTTTGTGGAATCTGTAAACCAATCTCCCTCAGATATTGGGTATATTGAGAAATATATCCAGTAAGCTGAATGATCGTGGCTGCTATGTTTTCACTCTTTTTTCAGCATGTTTTAATTCAGAAAACATGCCGCTGACCATAAAATCTGTTGTGCCATTTTAATGTTGAAATCAAATGCATATTTGGCAAGAGGAATAAGAAAGTGAAGATGGAGCTGACAACTTGCACTTAGATGTTACATGACATGGTCAATTATTTGACTCCATTAGGAACCTGTATGTAAACAATGAACTGAACAGGTGCAAGGCCACTAAAAGAAATGGGTTAAATATCTACTACGTTCTTCTTGCGTTGTTAACGAAAACATGAATATCAAATTATAGAAGATTCAATTTAAATTATATTCCTGGTAAACAAGCTGGTCACCAAAGGCGGCCAGTTGAGAAATACACCTGAAACTTAAAATTAACAACACAAGCTACAGAAATTAGAATGAAATTTCATAATATAACTCATTTAATAATGTAGGAAATATTTTAATTTATACTTAACCTCATACTGTAAATATGCATCTTTTTCTGCATATTCATGAATAAATCTTGACTTTAAAGTTTTCTCAGGTGTTCTTGTTATGAGTTCTTCATATTCCTTTTCCAGCCATACTATTCTGGTTTCATGATCTTGAAGCTGTTCTCTCTGAAAAGAAATGTTTTGAAACACATTACAGACTGAAATATTAATGAATTAATTTATTTACATAAGTCATTAACATTGTTGTAGGATTAAGTAAAAAATATTTAGGATAATCTATCCATTACCAGTTTTCATTCCTAACCTATGCAAATAAAGTTGGTAGAAATAGTTTTCAAAATGCCCTATGCTACATTTTAAAAAATGCACACTAAATATATTTGTTGTTTCCAAGTCCTCCTGTATGATAATTCTAACAAAATATAACTATTCTTCAGCCAATATTTTATTATTATTTTTAAAAATCGCAAAATTATATTTTTTGCCCAATAAATATTAAAACTGATATTCTACAATTAATTTGCTCCTGATATTTGAAAATTCAGTTGCAATTGAAATTACTATATGAGTAGCTCCAAATACCCTAAACTGTTTATTTAAAAAATATTACTTTGCATTATTTAATATTAACTTTCAGTTAATAACAATTCTTCAGTGCTTTAAAATCCAATTAATTTCTTCAAATAATTAAAACAGAATTTAAAGCAGTTTAGATATAATTATGTAGTTATATAATGTGACTAGAAGAAGCATCTTTGAATGCAGTTTAGAAAAAGCAATACTTCATTTACTTTTCTGCACACCACAACTTAAAAAGTTTTAAATACAATTTAACTAACATATCAGCTTTCTTAGTAAATAGAATTAAACAACTAAAAATATCATTTATATGTGATATGATATTTCATGAAAGAGCTAAACTTTTCTAAGAATAGGATAATATTTCATGTATTGACAAAAGGGTGTTCAGGTATACACTATATGCCCAAAAGTATCCGGACACTTGCAGATTTTCACATTTTTTAGAATTTCTCCGGAATGGTTTAACTGATTGTCTTTAAACGTCGGACATGTATGAATAGACAATAACTTGCATTTTACATTGAAGATTCTGTCCTGAGGGCAATTAGGGGACCGTCTACAAACTGATGAAGACAAAAACGTTTTTGGTCCACCCCGCTTCACAGAATACTGATAACAAGATTTTCTTAAAAAATCTCAAATTTTCCCACCTGTTTTTTGCTTATAACATGCAGAGTTTTCTGTTAGATTATACGAAACTCACAGAAAAGATGACAATATGTTAGAGAAGCATTTTGTAAAAATTTGGAAAAGAAGTTTTTAATATTACAGGAATTATGAGCATTTTTAGTAAATAATGTTTTACTGTGCATGCGCGAAACATAGTATAATTTTTCTTTCACAACTTTAAAGCTAGATAACTTATATAAAAAAATTCAGTTCAATATCATTAGTATTCAGAAAGCTATCAGTATTACAATGAGCAGAATTTTATTTCCTGTCGAAGAGAAGCTAAAAGATGAGGGGTTGTACACAAATTGATATTTTTTAAACTTATATCTTTAAATAGTTATATTTAATTGTATAGTGGTTAGAATTTGCTGAATACCCATGAAGACATCTAATAATCGTAATGAATAAAAAAATATATATGTAGAATTATTAAAATATTTTAAGTAAAAAATTAAATTAGATAAAAAAAAATCGTTTCGCCATAAAAGAAATATATTTAAAAATATCGTTTGGCCGTAAAATTGTAATATGTAACTTGTTAGTAATCATGTAAATAATATAATTAAAGTAATAAAATTTTTGTCATTTATAGTGCCTAATTAGCTGGAATTTAAGTTATGCACGTAATTGATAAGTGTTTATGGGCATGCAGCAAATTCTAACCACTATACAATTCAATATAACTATATAAAGATATAAGTTTAAAAAATATCAATTTATGTACAACCCTTCTAGACCGAAAAATGGCAAATAGGGGGAAAATTTTATATAGTTTTGAAACTTTGGTCAAATACTCATTTGACCTCCAGGATATCAGAACCGAAAAGTTTCCACCACTCAGGGGGGAGCTTCCCCTCCTAGGGGGAAAAAACGGAAGTGAAGTGGGGTGTTTGGTCAATTTTTCCTAGATTTCTTCAACCCTACACATTCAATGTTAAAATTCTGCGTCGAATGAGTACCAACACTATACATTTTGTTGCAGTAGTACGATTACAAACTCTTATCAAAGCTGCTATGATTTTTCAATTTTCAAAAGAAATTCATTATTCTTACAAAAGAAGACGCATCAATCAAAGATTCTATGTAAATAAAGTTTGAATGTATAAGTCTTCACTTTTGTAAGTACATACATATGTCAGTGCACCAATACCAGAGAGCTAGTGTGGTGTGGAAGTTAGGAGAGAGCGTACAACTAGTCCATTGCAATGAGACCAAAAACGACAGTTAGGAGAAAAATTCATAAATTTTTGAAACTTTGGTCAAATACTCTTCTGACATCAAGGAAATGCAAACCGTAATGTTTCCATCCCTGAGGGGGGAACTTCCCCCCTTGAACTTGCAAAACCATCAAAGGACAAAATGATCATACCCAGCTTACTAAACAATAATTAACATTGCTTATTTTTTTAACTGCAATAAATTATTTTCATAAATATTCTAATTATATGTAGCCTCGTGCTGGCTATGTTTCATAATATCTTTGATACAGTTCCAGAGCGACCAGTTGGTAACACTTACAACCTTTACTTCATTCTTGATGGAGGCTCTCTTATTCATCATGTAGTATGGCCAAAGCAAGAGACCTTTGGTGATGTTTACACCACATATATGCCATATCAAAGGAAAAGTATCAAGAGAAATAATTTTTAATGAAAGCACAGTTCTCCTTGACTCTCAGAGACAATTTCTAAGCAATCTTGCAAATAAGGAGCGTTTCAATTCGCAAACTTTGTAGTAACAGATGATGCTGATGTACATATTGTGAAGACTGCTATAGAGATATATGAGAAGATTAAGGAACAAATTGTTGTAATTGGCCAAGATGTTGATCTTCTTGTTTTACCTACCGCTCTTACTCCAGATTATATGGATATTCTCATGCTGAAAGAGAGTAACGGTGAAGTCAAACATAGGTTATATAGCTCTCAAGATCTGTAGAATTCTAATCTCGTGATCGAATGCAAAAAATCCATTCTCTTCCTTCATGCGATTAGTGGTTGTGACACAACTTCAGGGTTCAATGGGAAGGGAAATTTACAAGCAGAGCAGTTGTTCAGCCACAATAAATACTTGCAAGATATCCCTGATATCTTTAATAACCCTAAATGAACTTATACTGAGATTGAAAGAACAGGAGAGAAGTTCACCGTCGCATTGTACAGCAACACGAAGAAAGTAGCTTGAATAAGATGAGGTACGACTGTTTCAATAAACTAGTAGGTCAAGCAAGTTCTGCTATTCTTTTCTCCAAGTTACCACCAACCACAGAAGCTGCACATCAACACTGCCGTCGCACATTCCACCAAGAGAAAACATGGCAAGGACAGTGTGTGAACCCATCCAGCTGGGGATGGAAGTAGTGAATAAGTCGTTGACGCCCATATACACTACTAAAGGACTGGCGCCAGCTAAAATAGTGTCTCTAATTACTTGTGGGTGTAATAAAGGCTGTGGGAAAAAATGCAAATGTGTCAGAACTAACCTGCGTTGTACTACTTTGTGCAAGAACTGTCAAGGCCAAAGCTGCATTAATACCGAAGCAGTAGACATCGTCGAAGAGGACGAAGAAGATAATGATATCATGTAAGTAAGCAGGAGCAATTACATTAGTATACATATTAGGTATACATATATTAGTATACATATACAGGTATTTACTGTGATTGAACAATTGCACTGCTTGTAGTTTTCCCTTTCCATAGAACCCTGAAGTTCTGTCACAATCACTAATCGCATGAAGGAAGAGAATGGATTTTTTGCATTCAATCACAAGATTACAATTCCGCAGATCTTTAGAGCTATAGAACCTATCTTTGATTTTACATTTACCCTCTATCAGCATGAGAATATCCATATAGTCTGGAGTAAGAGCAGCAGGTAAAACAAGAAGATCAACATCTTGGACAATTACAACAACTTGTTTCTTAATCTTCTCTTATGTCTCTATAGCGGTCTTCACAATATCTACAATTGCACAGTATCTACATCAGTATCATCTATTGCTACATAGTTTGCGAAATGAAACGCTCCTTATTTGTGCTTTCATTAAAAATGGTTTCTCTTGATACTTTTTCCTTTGATATGAAATATATGTGATTTAAACATCACCAAAGGTCTCTTGCTTTGGCCATACTACACGATGAATAACAAAGCCTCCATCAAGAATGAAGTAAAGGTTGTAAGTGTTACCAACTGGTCGCTCTGGAACTGTATCAAAGATATTAAGAAACATGGCTAGCACGAGGCTATATATAATTAGAATATTTACGAAAATAATTTATTGCAGTTAAAAAAATAAGCAATGTTAATTATTGTTTACTAAGATGGGTATGATCATTTTGTGCCTTGATGGTTTTGTAAGTTCGAGGGGGGAAGTTCCCCCCTCAGGGATGGAAACTTTACGGTTTGCGTTTCCTTGATGTCAGAAGAGTATTTGACTAAAGTTTCAAAAATTTATGAATTTTTCTCCTAATTGTCGTTTTTGGTCTCATTGCAATGGACTAGTTGTACGCTCTCTCCTAACTTCCACACCACACTAGCGCTCTGGTATTGGTGCACTGACATATGTATGTGCTTACAAAAGTGAATACTTATACATTCAAACTTTATATACATACAATCTTTGATTGATGCGTCTTCTTTTGTAAGAATAATGAATTTCTTTTGAAAATTGAAAAATCATAGCAGCTTTGATAAGAGTTTGTAATCGTACTACTGCAACAAAATGTATAGTGTTCGTACTCATTCGACGCAGAATTTTATGCTCTATGACTTTCATGAACATTATTTTTAACATTGAATGTGTAGGGTTGAAGAAATTTAGGAAAAACTGACCAAACACCCCTTTTCACTTCAGTTTTTCCCCCTAGGAGAGGAAGCTCCCCCTTGAGCGGTGGAAACTTTTCGGTTCTGATATCCTGGAGGTCAAATAAGTATTTGACCAAAGTTTCAAAACTATATAAATTTTTTCCCCTATTTTACCTAATTGCAATGGGCAATTCATCTTTTAGCTTCTCTTCAACAGAAGCTAAAATTCTGCTCATTGTAATGCCAATATCTTTCTGAATACTAGTGATATTGAACAGAATTTTTTCATATAAATTGCCCTATATATCTGGCTTTAATGTTGTGAAAGAAAAGCACTATGTTTCGTGCATACGCTGTAAAACATTTACTAAAAATGCTCATAATTCCTGCAATATTCAAAAATTCTTTTCCAAATTTTTACAAAATGCGTCTCTGACATATTGTCATCTTTCCTGTAAGTTTCGTATAATATAACAGAAAACTCTGCATGTTATAAGCAAAAAACAGGTGGGAAAATTTGAGATTTTTTAAGAAAACCTTTATATCTTCTCAAATATTTGCTATGAGTTTACGAAAATTCCTGTAGATATTATGCACATTAAGCTTTACCATTTCTGAAAGTTTCATCTTGTTATCTGTATTCTGTGAAGCGGGGTGGACCAAAAACGTTTTTGTCTTCATTAGTTTGTAGACGGTCCCCTAATTGCCCTCAGGACCGAATCTTCAATGTAAAATGCGAGTTATTGTTTATTCTTTACATGACCGAAGTTTAAAGGCAGTCAGTTACACCACTCCGGAGAAATTCTAAAAAATGTAAAAATCTGCAAGTGTCCGGATACTTTTGGGCAGATAGTGTATAATTATAGTTAATATCAATTTTATATCAGACTTCAGAAATGTTTTCATAGGGAGAAAAACAGGGACTCATAAACAGATCATATCTAATTCAAGAATTAAATAAATGGAAATAAATTATGAAGTAATAATTAACAGTATATATTTAATTAAGTAAGTAATGGTTACAAATAATATTCAATTTTAAGTTAAAATTATTTAAATAACAATGATTTATAATCAATAACAATACATTGCACTCTGCACTTTATTCATAATATGCTCAGGAAGCTTTTTTCAGCAAGTTATTAAACCCAAAACAAAAACGAAAATCCAGAGCTCACCATTTTAATCACAGTTGAATAGTACTATTTAAAAAGCTCCAAACAAAAAAATACTATTCGAACTAAATGTTCTAAAAAAAGATTTTTTTAAAAAAAAGCTGCATGCTTGTCTTGTTATCCTTTTATTTATTTTACTCTCTATCTCTTAATCTCTTACTAGATCTAATAAAATAAATTAAAATGTAGCTGGGGAATATGTTAACACAAAGACAAGAATTTTTCAACAACTTAAGTAAAGTTCTACAATATCATGAAAAAGTTATGTTAACAGTAATAATAATTAAATAACAGAAAAGTAGCAGAATTTGATATGAAACCATTTTTTGAAGCTTTATATAAAGTGAAAGATATATTTTTCTTACTAACCACGATACATTTACTCTTCAGTAATTTTCTTGAAAGTGATAATATATAATAGTTAAATGCTCCAAATACTATGTTATTATCAAAAAAAATCTTCCAACAGACCATATTTTTTAATAATTTACTAGTGAATTCCTGATGCACGAGTCAGTTTATTTCTCACAATAAACACTAAAACTGGTTGGCTGATAACGATACGCAGTTATGCAATTGGAACCAACTTTCAAATTACAAATTTTAAGATATAGCCATTTTTAAAAAGCATTAAAGGAGGAAAAATTTTCAATGCTAATTCAAAATAAATTATAACATTTTAAACAATCTGCTGTACAAATGTGATTCCTGATGGCACAATTGTGTCAAATTCATCATCATGAAATTCCATGATGTATCTCAAATAAATGATAACTTTTTTTATAAAAAGACACCCTACCAAGTTATGCTTTGTATGACTAACAGGTAGCAAAGGCCTCTGGAACTTCCTCTGATAGCCCACACCACTTGGCAAGGGAGGAGCAGATAAACTAGCTGCCACAAGGTTTATAGTATCTACCCAGCTTTCGAGCTCCTTGGAATCACTGGAAGATCGAGGTTCAATTAACATTTCACTTCAAAAATAATAAAACTTATGATTTAATTCCAGATACAACAGAAAATTTAAAAAATTAAACTATACAATATAACAATATGAGTTGTTCTTTGTTTGTTCATTTCATTCCACCAATGTCTTGTTCTGCACAGTATAAATAAACTCCCTCCCCCCTCCATTTTTATTTTACACATCCATGGATTTTTTTCATAAAACACTTCTCAAAGGTATAGATTATATTTTGGAAATACTATTCATAATTAAGTGTTGAGATTTTGTCTAAAAATATATCAAAACTAGAAAAATGTTACTTGATTACCTTCATAACGATTAGTTTAGTTAGTCTAGATAGATTAGCATCTCACTTTGAGGTATAGATAAAGTCATTTTGAAGCCTAGTCATTCTGGCTTAGGATGATACTTGAGTCAGTATTCCACTATCAAATCCAAGTCAAATCAATGTGAGAACCCACAACCCTTTGATCCAGAACAGTAAATTTACTGTGCACCAGGTCCATACATACCTTGGATCTTCATTAAATTGGGTCTAATCTAGGACACTCTGATCTCAAATCTGAAATGTCCTCAGCACACTACTGGGGCCCTAAACCAATGGTGTAGTCGCAAAATAAGCAGTGCCAGAATGCTCTAACTTGGGTTACAAAACATGCCCTGTTTTAAGGAAGTTTTTACAATTTTTCTTGTTTATTTCTTGTAAAAATAAAGCAGTGCCGGAATGGAGCTCCCGTGCATTTTAGCTCCACTACATCCCTGCTCATAACAAATTTGCTTTCAGTTTATTCTTTAATTGCAAGGCCAGATTAAGTCCTATGGAGGTCATTAGGCATTGCAAGTCTTGAACCCTCCTTCTGCCCACTCCAATATCCAAAATCAGATATTTTTTTGTTTTTATCACTTTATAAGCAGATTTGACAAACTAAAATAACAAATCATTTAATTGTAGATCACTTTCCAAAGAGTTGGTTTCAGCACCTTGCATATGAAAACATTCAAAATTAATATTAAAGGTATTTTTATCCAAAAGGGTAAAAAAAAATTACAAATTTTTTTACACTATCTAAATACTATTTAATTATAGAATCGAACAATTTTTTTCTTAAATTATATAACAGCATATTTTCAAAATAATAAAACAATATAAAACTTGCAAAAAGTAATTACGTAACAATGTTGTTCGAATAATAATCTAATACTAGCTGTATGGCCCGGCATTGCATGGGCTAAATCGAATAATAGCTGAGGTCATGTGACACATGCCTAATGTGTGTTATAATATTGTTGAAGTGTGTTGTATTAGTGTTTTCACCTCCTGCTTCAGCTGGGTGTAGATGAGAGGTCCTGCGATAAATTTGGCCATGAATTCTGAAGCAATACGCTCCTCTCCCTGTA